>CAJJDN010000007.1:203199-215933 GCA_905182985.1 Paramecium sonneborni
AGTTTATTATTGTAAAATTAAATAAGATTGTAATTTAATGAGACTTGAGAAATGTTAAAGACAATAATAAATTCAAAATATGAAATTAATTATTTGCAAATCATATCTCCAAAAATTATTATTAATAAAATATAATATTAAATTAACTACAACAAATGGACCCTCCTCCTATCTCAATTTTAAAAAATTAATCACAATTAGGAGTTGATAATTTAGTATAATAACCATCAAATTAAGAAAACACAAAAGTACCAAAGTATTCTAAATAATTATATAAGGCGAAACTTCAATTTAAAAGTTGGTGACATAGTTTATTTTAAGTCTTATCTGACAGATGAGTTTAAAGGAGTTATTTCTGGTGATGGAATAGCAAGCAATAAGTTGGAGTGTATCTAAATTTTAGGAAAAAATCAATAAATTGTAGATCAATCAAAAAAAAGTTTACAGTAAAAGGTTGGCAGTTTGTCATTTTAGAAAAGCTTGTTTTAAGTTATTACAGGAAAGAAATATCATTATTAAAATTAATTAATTTAAGAAGGTTCTAGATCTATAGATGATATTAGAGAAGAAGCAATAAATGAAGCCATGGATTTAGATTAATGTTAATTTAATTATGAAAAAAATATAAAAGAACTTGAAGATAAAGCAAATGAAGAAATTATTGAAAATAAACGCTTTTATGATCTTGCTTATGGATCCAATATAGTTTATGGTTAAGAAATTTAACTTAAACACATCTATTCATCATGCACTCTCTCTTTTAATAGTTTAACTTTAGCTAAAGAAAATTGTTGTAGAGAGTTATCTTTAGAAGAAATTCCAAATATAAATTCAAATTTTAGAATTTTATCTATGAATAAAGTTAAAAATCCAGGAGAACCCATTTTATATGGAGATTAAATCATTATTTAAAATTCAACTTAAAATAAATGGTTTCTTGGTATTTAAAAGCCAACCTAAAAATATGAGAAAAAAGATGGTTTAGAAGTTAATTGTGCATAAATAGGATTTCCAATAAAAATTGCTAGTTATATTGATTATAAAACAGAATAGGATTTGAAATAATTATCTATAAAATAAAAATCTATTCTTAGTGGAGACGTAATCACAATTAAAAATAGATATTTAGGGGGTTATCTTTCTATTAAAAGAAAACTTAGAATTACTGAAGGGCTTGAAAAAAAAGAAGTTTTTATAAGAAATTATGAAACTAATATCACATATACAAAACAATAATTTTATTTTAATGTAGATAAAGTTAGAAATGAAAAAATTGAATATATGTATTAATTATATGTTGATTAATCATAAGATGCAGAAGAAAATTTAAATAATTTATGGTAAGTTTAACATATGGATAGTTTAACCTTTTAAAAACCAAATTATGAAAGTGTTTTTTTAATAAGACACGTATGCACAGGATTATTTTTGGAGATTTCACATCATTCAGTTGGTTTAACATATGATGGATTAAGATAAGAATGTTAATTTCATTTGAGAGCTAAAAAAACTTCAGAAGATCAAATTTTATTTAGTGAAGCATATAAATTATAATCAGTTTTGAATGTTTAGATAGATGGTTTTGTAACATTAGAAAATTTAGTTGTAGTTTGTTTAGATGATAAAGTAGCAGTTTAAAGGAAAAGTTAAAAATAAAATATAGAAAGAGCAACATTTTTATTTAAATTAGCTACACCAGAATAAACTAAAACATCATTTAGAATTAATTCATTATAAGAATATTTAATATAATTTTATATTTTTTTATAAGATTGGGGAATAATAAAAACATCAACTTAAGGTTTAGAAGATATTAGAACTTATGATTATTTTGAAGCATTTAATAATTAAAAAATGTTATATGATGAAATTTTATAGTTATTTTAAACTTTGGAAAACTTAAAAATGTATTTAACTAATGATGGTTAAGTATAGACTACTGAATAAATATAATTTAAACAAAAATCTTTAATGGATAATGATATTATTAACTTACTTTTTGCTATTCAAAGATTATGCAATTTTACTATATATGGTAGTTTGAATAATAATAATTCTTAAGTTATTGAGAAAACACCTTAAAGAATTGCTAAAATGAAACTTGATCCTCCAATTTCATCATCTTAAAAATTGAATTGTATCTAAGAAATATATGATATTCTAAGTTTATGTGTTTAAAAAAATTCAGATACTAGCAATTATGTTTTGACATTAATCATGAATAAAGAGAGTATTTTAGATTTCTTATTATAATAATTGAAATATTAACGAAAACATATCTCAAATCTCATTAAAGAAAGTGTCAGATATACAGATATGAGTGAATCTAAAGAGAATATAAAAAAATGGGTAAATTAATTAGAAGATCTATCTTAAGATAATATTGAAGATTAAACTCTTTACATAGAAATTTTAAGTTTAATTATGATAGATCCATATGAAAATCCAAATTTATTATGTCAGAATACATGTAGAAGATTACTATTTGGAACAAAATCTTAATAAAAATAATCAAATCCTTTTCATATAGCATTAGTAGCTTTGGATATATAAGAAGAAAATACTAATTCTTATCCAATAGTTTAATTTTATCCAAAAAGATAAAAAGAATTATAAATGCAATATGCCAATTAATTTGGATAGAATAATTAAATATTTTGTTAACTTTACTTAAAATTTATTGATAAATAGGCTAGAATTGCTTAGAGATTTTAAAATAAGAGACAAAGTTTAATTGATGTAGTAATTGATTTTTTTACTATTGAAACACTTAAAGAAAATTAATTAGTAAAATAAGAAGATGTTAAATTAGTGATTCCAATATTTTAGAAATATGAAAACTATTTAATGAATGTTATGGGTTTATATTCTTCATTATGTAAAGGTAGAAATTCAAAGAATAGAAAATGTTTAATGAAATATTGTTTTTTAAATTAAAAATTCTTAGAAATTTGTTTAAAACGTTAATAAAATGTTAGATCAGAATTGAGATTTGAAAAAACATTAATAGAGCTATTTTGTAATTTATATTTAGATATTGATCCATTAATCAAGATCTCTTAGAATTATGATCCATTTTATAATAATAAATAAAGAAATACAATCAAATGTTATTTAAGTGATGATATTGACTAATTCAATAAATAGGATCCTTCTGGATATTATTTTTATGAAAACAATGCATCAAAATCCTTAAAACGGAGTGATGATTATTAAAGTTTTCTTCATCAAAAAGAAGCTAAAGCAGAACATTAATAACTAAAACTTTATGCTGCTAAAATGTTATAAAGATCTAATGTAAATGATTTTCGTTTGTATTATTTAAAACTTTTTACAAGTGAAGATTATCCAGAACATCTTCTTTAAGAAGCAAGTTATGATATATTTTAATCAAAAAAGGCTACTTTAAATAAATAAAAATATGATTACTCTCGTCTTGCTTATTTATAATTACATTATTTTTTAGGATTACTCACAATTGTGAAGAATAGTATAAATTTAGGTTATAATTAATTGGATGAAAATTAAAAAATATTTTCTATATTGCCAAATATATTTGTTGCTTTAATTATATAGTAAATTCCTGATTTGAGAATACATAGATTTTAAGAAAATGAATCATTTCTATAAAATTTAAATAATTTAAAATAATCTGTGGATGATAATATTTGGGTTATGACGTTTCTTCCTACAGCTGAATAATTATATGAGAAAAAAAAATAAAAATATAAAAGTTTTCATGAAGATTTAAAAAGAATGGATCAATCATAAAGATTATATATGTAATTTTAAAGAAATTGGATTTTATATTTATTAATATGGACATAATAATATTGTGATGATGAAATATTAAAAACATAAGTATATTTAGAAACATTATAAATATTAAAAATATTTGAAGAATTGAAATTAAATTTATAAATATTGGAATTTTTATTTAGTTCATCTTAGTAGAATGAATCAAATCCTAGTTCTCCAAGTTTTAGAGATTTAGAATAATTTGGATTTGATGAAGTTGTAAATTAAGAAGTATAAATATAAAAATCAAAAACTGTTACATAAAAATGTATTTAAAGTGTATTCAAAGAGCCTGATGGAAATAGTATTTGTGGATTATTATTTAGTTGTCTATTAATATCAGGAAAGAGAACAAAGTTAAATGAAGAATTATTATAAAGGATTATATAAAGTTTTCATTCACCAAAATATTCAATATAAGAAATTAATTAAGTAGAAATAATAGATAATTTACAAGAATTAAGATATTTTTCAATTATAAATGGAAATTCTAATAGTGTATAATTGATAAGTCCAAAGGAAGCAATATATTTATCAAAAAGAGCATTAAAATTCATTATAAATTATAATGACAATAATATAATTTAGAAGAGAATGAATTCATTTGATTAATTAAAAGGATATTCAGCTAAGATAATTGAATAATTTGAAATGTTTTTTAAACCTAATACCTAAGATTAATAATATTTAAAATCATTTTAAAATATTTTGAGAAATGCAGGTGTACATTTAGTATTCTTAAGATTTTTAGTAGATCCTAATATAATTAAGAGTTCAAATGAAATAGTATATTTTTATAAAAGAATAGTTCTTTTTTTTGAATATTTTATAATTGATAATGAGATTAATATATCAATTTTATCTGATAATGAGTATTTATTAAAAATTTTGGATATAATTTAAATACCTTAACCATAAGCAGAGGATAAATTTTATATACCTATAAAGATTACAAAATTAGTTATTAAATTGCTTTCTTCTATTCCAGAAAACCAAAATAATAATTTGATAAATCAGATATTTGAAAGAATAGAAAAGATTGGAGATCAATTGATGAAAAGTTAAGAATTTTATTTAAAATAATATATTGTTGGAGAAGAAGAGGCATAAATTAAATTGATAGAAAGAAATACAGATATAAATGCTGTTGCTTATTGTTCTTTAATTTAGTATTTTAAGATATTAAAATGTTTGACAAAAACATTTGAAAAACCTGCAAAGTAAGCTCCATTAAATAAACATTTAATATTATAAAAGATTTTAAGGAATAAATTCTTAAGAATAGTATTAGATCCAGTAAATTATTATAAGAGTATATTGGTACCAGAATTTGCATCATAAGAATAAGAATAAAAAGATCCTTTACTTTATCATAGAATAAAATTACATTCTGAATTAATAATATTATTAACTGAATGTTGTTAATATTATAGATTAGGAATTTAAGAAATGTAAAGAATATTATTATATGAATAATTGAAAACTATATTGTTAGATGCAAATACTGAATATATTGTAAAGAAAGCATATTTATAATGCATATTTGAATTATACATAAATTAGGTTAAAGAAGGATAATTTGTAAATGATTTAGTAGAAAGTGATGAAGTTAGAGATATATTATCTAGAATAATAATACCAGAATTAGATTAAAAATAGATTTGTAAATATTTAGAAGGTTTATCAAAATTAATGAATTAAGATAGAAATATGATGGTTATCTAAAAAGATTTGAGAGAATCAATTAAAAGATAAAAACAAACATATTTTGAAAAGAAACTTTCATTTGATTCTTAATCATCAAAAAAATTAGGAATATTAAGAGATATAAGTGAATATTGGAAATATTTGAGAAAAAATGGAATAATTCATTTTTTAGTTTATACTTATGATGAAATGAAAGATAGAACAGATTTAGAAAATCCAGAAATTTCTAATTTATCTGATGAATTTGCAATTATTAAATAAAATGTTTAAAAAATTAAAGAAATATTTAATATTTTAGAGAGAGATTTTAGAGTGAAAAAAGAAGATTTAGATTTGGATAATTATAGAGAATTAATAACATCTATTGAAGAGATTATTCCATAAAGGAAAATAACTAAATTTGGTTAAAATTTTAGAATAGGATTTCTTGGAGATAAGAAACTTAATAAATTAGTTTTTGATTAATTTGATACTCTTAAAGATGATTAAACAGGAGATAAGAAATTATAAGAATAAGAAAATGTTTAAAGAATAGAAAATCAATTTAGAAGGAATTTTAAAGTTTATCTCATAAGATATAAAGTTAATATCCATGAATTTAACTAATATATTGAATAGAAAGCATTAGAATAAGATAGATCTTAGAAGATTCTTGAAATATGTAATAATTATAAAATTTATATTGAATAAAAAGACATTAATGAAATTTATAGAGTAAATGTAGAATAATTAAAGAGATAAGAATAAGTTAATAATAGAAATAAAAATATAACAGATTGGGATTTATTTAAATAAGCAATGAGTGATTTATTTGAAATTAAAACTACCTAAACATTTGCAATAAATTAGTAAGTATAAGCATACTAGAGATAATAAGAAGGTTTAGAAAATCTTAAATAAGAATTTTAAATAGCTTGTTGTAAATAAATTGGAAAATAATATTAGAAACATGGAGGATAATTAGAAGGTTGTGAAGATTTAATATCAGATGATATTTAAATAGAATTATTAATAAGAACATTAGAAAAGTAAAATACAAATTTATTAGCTGAAAATAAAGTATAAGACTTTTTAGAAAAGATTTAAGGTATATTTTTAAATAGAGAAATCTATCTAATTAAATTATGTAAAATATTTTTGTTATTGAAAAGACCAACTTAAGATGAAATAGATTCTCTTACTGAAAATAAGGATGAAAAATCTAAAGATTTAATTAGAATAAAATAGTAAACTTTCATAAAATATTAAAATGCTATGGTTGATAGTGATTTAGATATTTTAGCTTTAGGAATGTTAAATGAATCTGTAGATGAATAGAATTAAATTGAAGCATTACAATTCTTAATTTATTTGTTAGATTATGGAAATGGCTATGTTTAGAAAAAGTTATATAATATACTTAAAACAGATTAAGTTATTAAATCCAAATTCTTTGTTTTTTTAAGAGGTTTCTTTTTAATTGATATTAATTCTGAAATTTTAGAATTAGAAAGATGTGAAGGAAATAATACTGAATATAAAGTATTATGTTTGAAAGTATTAAAATTATTATAGGCTTTATGTGAAAATGTCAATGTTGATTTCTAGAAATTCATTGTACATTAATATGATGATGATTCATACTAAGCTAATATTAATATTGTTAATGAAGTTTCTAATTTATTATCAGATTTATTGGAAAAAGGATAAAATGTATTTTATAAGTTATAAGAAATCTACAGACAAGCTTTAGAAAGTCTAGTTGAATTCTCAACAGGATTTGAAGATAATAAAAAAGAATTATGTAAAAATACACGATTATTTACATTATTAAATTAGATTCTATAGAAAGAAGATTTTTTATAATTCAAATAATTGAATAAAGAAAATAAAAATATAATTAATGAAAAATTAATGTAATAATAGAATTAGGAAGAAGATTCTATTATAAATTTAAATTAAGATTAAATAGATCTTTAAAATAGAAAATATAATTCATATTAAACTCTTTAATCATTTATTAAATTATTATTATTAATTACATAAGGTAAATTAGATAAACCATGTTTAAAATTTGTATTAGATACTGTTAATCTTACTATTCTTATGAGAATATCAAGATCAATTTATTAAGATCGTATTAAACCAAAATAAAGAAATATTATATTAGATAATATTTGTGATGAATCTAAAACTGGAAAACATTAATATTGTACTAATAATCTATGCTATTTTGGATTAAGAACTGATGAAGATAATTTATTAATCTAAACAGGTTTTAATATTTTTATTATTTGTTTAAAATTATCAGAACATTTTCCAAAAAATTCTTAATTAGAAATCTTCTTATTTGATGAACAATAAGATGATCAAGATGATTTTATTGATTTAAATGATCCATAATAAGATGAAGTATAAAAAGATAATATTAATCCTTTATAAAAAGTAGTACCAATCTTTATAAAAAATTAGGATTTAAATTAAGAAAATGCTTTATAAAGTAATGAATCAAAAAATAATTAATAAAACGATTTAAAGAAAATATTTGAAGATATTTAAAATGATGAAAATTATAAGTTTACTCGAAAACAACCTTTTTTTAAATTTTATAGATAATTTACAGGAAGGATAGAAATATAAAATGAATAAGCAGAACTTGAAAAGGTTTTCTTTTAAAAACCTTTTGTTTGTAATTTTGTTACTCCTAATATTAAATAAAATTTAATATTTGAAATAAATAGAGAAACAGATGAAGATAGAATGTAAGGATTAATAGATTAAGCTGATTTTTATGAAGTTTAAATGAGACATTCATAATAAATTAATAATAGTTTTATTATGCATTTTGGAGCAGTATATTGGAGATTATTAAAAGATTTATCATTTCTTTTATGTTTAGTTATTGTAATTCTTTTGATTTTTATGCATGATATAGTAGTAAATACTAAATTAGGTTCAAATTAAATAGCTCCTGAATCTGAAACAAAAATACCAGGAGAGAATTTTGTTAAATATCTCAATAATGTAATTTTTACAAATTTATTTAGATAATAACAATAATTTAATTAGTATTGAATTTAATAATTGTGTTTTTCTGTGCAATAGAAAGATATCCTATTTCAATTACTTATAATAGAGGTGAAACAAATGCCAAAAGAGTTCAGATATTAAAAAAAGAAGCTGGATTCTCAATATCTTGGCTTACTATGAAATATTACAGTATAATTGGATATTTTGAATCTGAATTCTAAGGATAGAAAGTTAATGAAAGCATAATTAAAAAGCTTATTCTCGTTATATTTTTGGATTATGACAATTTATACAATGTAAAGATATTTTTTTAATAAATAGATTTGCATTTTTGGATTAACAGCATATGCTTTTTTTAATCCATATATATATGCAATACTATTGTTAGATATTATAAAAAGATCAGAAGATCTATAGAATATCATTAAATCAATAACATCTAATGGTAGAAACTTAGCAATATTCTCTTTTCTTGGTTTTATAGGATTATTAATTTATGCTATAATTGCATTTTCAAATTTCGATTGGATGTTTAATGATGAAGATGGTGTTTATGGATAAACATTTATATTAGCTGTTACATCTACAATTAATTTTGGTCTTCGTAGTGGTAGTGGTTTAGGAGATTCAATGAAAGAATATCCTGAACCATATGAGGATCCAACATTATATTGGGGAAGATACTTCTTTGACTTCTCGTTTTTTATCATATTTAATATTTTATTCATCCAAATCATTTTTGGTATTATTTTAGATACTTTTGGTGAATTAAGAGATGAAAGATAAGCCTTAGTTAAAGAAATTGAAGGAAAATGCTTTGTTTGTAGTCTTGATAAAAATGATATTGATACAAAGTAATATTTATATCTTATATTATAGAGGAACAACAGGATGGCATTAACATATATATTTAGAACATAGCGTTTATCATATGCTATATTATATAATCTATATTAAAAATAAAGATCCAAATGATTGTAATGCTTTGGAGAAGTTTGTCAAAAAATCGATAGAAATTAAAGAAACCTCTTTTTTCCCATTTGAAAGAGCTTTATAAATTGAAAATTAAAATGATGAAGAGGATGAAACATTTGAACAAGCCGAATTATGATATTATAAACATATTTAATATATATTTCCATCCTAACAATTAATTATTAATTAACTTAAATTAGAATTTGATCAATTAATTTATTTTTAAAAACTAATTTTATGTAAATATTTTTTAAAAATATAATATGATTGCTCAGTAATCTTATTTTATGTTTAATAAAATTGATCTTTTAAAATAAATTTATTTATTTGATTGATACTTAGAAAAATTTGTCAAAACAATAAATTTAAATTTAAAAGAATATAGTTCTAATTTAGTTATAAATTTTGTATAAATTAAATTTGAAGATATCTAATCTAATATAAGGAGTAATTTAAAACTATAAGTAAATAATAATAAGATTAAAATTTGATTTATTTAATTTAATTATCAAATATGAATTCACCTAGCACTCCAAATAAAATAATCAATAATTAATATGTCTTAAACAAAAGATTATCAGCAGGATCATATGGAATTGTTTTTGAAGCTGAAGATTTATAAAAAAAATATCTGGTTGCTGTTAAAATAGAGAAAAAAGAGAAAAATTCAACACTTGATCGTGAAATACATATTCTTACAAGATTGTTAGGTACATAAGGAGTTCCAAAATTAATATGGAGTGGAATAGATAATAATTCAAATGTGCTTGTTTAATAACTATTAACAAAGGATATTGGAGCATATTTAAAAGAATATCGAAAATTTTCATTAAAAACTGTTTTAATCATAACAGATTACTTATTATAAATAATAAGAAGAATTCATAACAAATCAGTTGTTCATAGAGATTTAAAACCAGAAAATATAATGTATCATTAGAAACAAATATATATTGTTGATTTTGGGATAAGCAAACTTTATCGTGATAATAACTTAAAACATGTGTAAAAAATTGTATATTGAATGAAATAGTCCATTTAAAGAGGGTAGATCATTTGTTGGAACCACTAGATATGCTTCAATAGCAGCTCATAAAGGATAAGAATTAGGGAGAAAAGATGATCTTGAATCATTAATATATATAGATATTCTTATGTTAAAAGGGTAATATATCTTATTTATTTAGAATAAAGAACTTTACCATGGTAGAACATGCTTAGTTAAAATAATAAAGAAAGATAAAAATAAGTTGGTGAAAAGAAAATTAAAATGACTACTACAGAAATTTGTGTAGATTTACCTATTGAATTTACAAAAGCTTTAGAGTAATCATTTATTTTATTCTAAAGTTATATAAGATCTTTGTAATATTAAAGTGATCCAGATTATGATTATTTAATTTAACTATTTAGAAAATTAGCTTAATCTCGAAAAATTGAATATGATGATGTATATGATTGGACTTAACCATCCAATTAATCTACACCTAATAATTTACTATAAGACACTATTATTAAATAAATTGCTTCTTTACAATAATTCGAAAGATCTCCTAAAGTTATGTAAAACAAATGGTAATTATTATATTATACAATTATAGCTAATCACTCAAAGTTCCTTCAACATAAGATGTATTATAGGATAGAAAAAAATCTCTTTAAAATTCTTCATAATTAATGTTATAATAAAATGAATTAAATAAATCCATTTAAAACACTTATGTCATTAGCTAAATTGCAAATGATTATGATTCAAAACAAGATTATTTTTCTTAAGATGATGTTGATGATACACTATTCTACAGATACAATTAATTAAAATCTTAAGTCTTATAAATGTATTTCTTATTCTATACTTAGACATCATTTGTAAAATATTAAAAACCAAAATCAAACTAATAAAATATAAATCAGTTGAAATTATATATATTTTAAATACTAATTATATTTATAAAGAGTTTCAATAACAAATATTTTCTTTTTTTATCATTATTGAACCTCAATTAAATTTATATAATTATTAAATTTGAATTTTATAATATCCAGTAATATATTATTACCTGCTTCCAGTTATTTTTTAATAATTTGGTAAAGTTTATAAGATTTTATTATACCTTTTTATTCAAGCAACTTTTAATTATTTTCAGATTCAAAACAAGAAATTGAGATTTTTTATGAAAAAAAGCTTATGAATTAATTAAATACAATACTTAAGATAAAAATAAAATTGATTTGAATTCAAATAATTTAAAACAAAAATCAAAAATAACAGAATTTCAATTTACTAAAACTAATCTTAAAAATCTATATATTATATGAACTTTGTTATGAATATTTGTATTATTTCAATTAAAGTTTCAATAAAATGCCTTTAAAATTTTTTAATAGAATTATAATAAGTATTATGTATCTCGAGCTTAGTACTTAGATGAAGATAAATGTTAATTTAAACTAGATATTTACCTAAGAATAATGGGATCATTATTTTAAGGAAAGAAAGGTAATATTTATTCTTCTAAATTATGATTTGTAAAAATTTTATAACAAATTTGATTATACTTCAAAATTGCAAAAACTTTCTTAACATTAACCTATTTTATTATCTTCTTATTATAAAATAGATTTTCTGCAATTTTAATCATCTATAATATTGCATTAATTTTATTAAATCTATTAATTGTGATAATTTTCTGCTTATTTATTGTACCATTAATCTTTATCTATTGCGAAAGTACAATTATTTGTCACTTTTTCTACTAATTCAGGATTTATCAATTCATTAACTTGACTATTCAAATTATGTATATCATTTTTTTAATCATCATTATATTAATTTCAACTGGTAAATGATAAATCTTTATTTTATTTTTTTCTTAAAATACTCTTATTTTCAGTATAATCTATTGAATTAAATGTATACGCATTGTCTATGTAATCCTTTTTTTAAAATCTTTCTTACTCCACTTATTCTAATACTGTCTGAATTTTTTCATATTAATTAGAATCAGATTCTTCAGGTTTTTCTTAGTTATCAATTTTTTAAAAACATTCGATATTACAATTTCTTAGTCATAATTTAATATCCTCTCCTAGAGGGAGATAAAGTCTAATTATAAAAAAATAACTGCAAAAGGAATCTCAATAATTAAATAAAAATTATAAATTCTCACTTTAAAATTTATCATATTCCATCTCATTTTTGTAGATCCAAAAATTAAAATGAAATATTTCAAAACATTTAAATA
>CAJJDN010000007.1:217178-311347 GCA_905182985.1 Paramecium sonneborni
TATATGATAAAATTTAATAGAATTAATCAAAGTAGAATAATTGAAAAGAATAATAATTATAATCAATAATATCTTTTATTTATTTTTAAACATATGGAAGAGTATCCAGCAGTTGTTATTGATAATGGATCATATGAATGCAAAGTAGGTATTGCAGGAGATGATGATCCAAAAGCATGCTTCCCTGCAGTTGTTGGAAGATCTAAAAATTAAGGAAGTAGGGACAGAAAGGAAGCTTATATTGGAAATGAGGCTTTAGCTAACAGAGGTGTATTAGCACTTAAATATCCGATTGATAATGGTATCATTAATGATTGGGATGGTGTAGAATGTTCATATAAATTATATAGATATGGAAAGAATTTGGCATCATGCATTCTATAATGAATTAAGAGTTAATCCAAGAGAGCATCCAGTTCTTTTGACTGAAGTTATTTTCAATCCAAAAGCTAATAGAGAAAAAATGACATAAATCTTATTTGAAACATTCAAAGTTCCATTATTCTATGTTTATATTTCAGAGCTTTTAGCGCTCTATTCTTCAGGAAGAACAAATGGTATTGTAGTAGGTTCTGGATATGGTGTTTCATGTTCACTTCCAATTTATGAAGGTTATACCATTAAACCTGCTGCTCTTAAAATAGATTTAGCAGGAAGAGCTTGTACATAATATTTGGTTTCAATTTTGAATGAATAAGGTGTTTCATTCACTTCATAATTTGATATGGAAATTGTTAGAGATATAAAAGAGAAATTATGTTATGTTACATTGGATTATGAAGAAGAAATGAAGAAATATTAAAGAAGTGCTGAATATGGTAGAATATATGAATTACCAGATGGAAATTAAACTGTTATTAAAAATTAAAGATTTAAATGTCCTGAATTACTTTTCAAACCAGATTTAATTGGACTTGGAGCATTAGGTATCCATGAATTAACATTCAAATCAATTATGAAATGCGATATTGATCTTAGAAAGGATCTGTAATAATAATTTTAAATTTATTATATTAGTTATGGAAATGTTATAATGGCAGGAGGTACAACAATGTTTCCAGAAATCCCAGAAAGGTTGAGCAAGGAATTAGCATCACTTGCACCATCATCCACGAAAATTAAAGTTGTTGCTCCACCTGAAAGAAAAATCTCAACGTGGATTGGTGGATCAATCGCATCATCACTATCAACATTTGAAAATATGTGGATCAAAAGAAGTGAATATAATGAAAGTGGTCCAACAATTGTTCATAGAAAATGTTTTTGAGAAACAATACATAATATAAATAATATTTTATCAATAATCATTTTGGATTGTTCATTTTTATTTTGCGATCAAGTATTTCAAAACCTTCCTTAGAGAAATCCAATTTTAGAGAATTAAATTAAGAATAAGCAAATAATCTTCCTTATCTGATTAAAACTCGCTTAAATATACTTTAAAATAAAATAATTATTCATAAAGGAGATATTATTTTTTAAGTTCATTAGTTTACAAATACAAGATTTGAGGGATCTTAAAAATTAAAAATTTTAAATTAAATAATTAATATGTTAAATTACTTTAAGTTTCAAAAGAAAAATGATTTCTAATTTGATAATTAAGATATTTAGTCTTTTAATTTTAATTTAAGGACTAAGTACAAAATATAATTTCTTAAATATGTTCAAAACCATTTGAGGTTAATTTGAAACTTAATTTTTAGATATTCTAAATATTTTTATAGACTATGAACCTTCATTGAAGAAGAGAAAATGTATGAGCTCTCAAATTTAGAAAGTTAATTAAAATTATCAAGAGAGACATCAAAATTATTATTTCTGATTTTTAATCAAGCTAAAAAGTTATAATTTCGTTGAAATTTTATATAAATAAAATATTTATAATAAATAATGAAGGTTTGATTAGTACGATTTTAATTAAATTCCATTAATATAAAAGAATTTATTAAAATAAAAGTGTTTAAGTTCAATTTTTACTTAGATTGAAGTATATAGCAATAAATCATTAAAATTATAAATCAGTTTAAATGGTTTATTTTATTTTATTTAATAATATATAAATTAATCTTAGTGCAAAAAGATTCAATAAAATGTTAAATAGATTAACTTTAAGTTTTAAATCTGATGATATTGAGGAGGAGTTTAGAGAGAATCAATCTGAAAAAGTAAAAGAAGAATTTAACTTATTTACTTTATAATGTTTGGTATTAATAATTTATAAAATAAGCTATTCTTTCCCTTTTATTCGATGGCTTACTTTTAAACAGAATACTTTAATTTGACTAGCGTTTTAATAGTTTTAATAATCTTTGGTCTGATTTTGTTGTTCAAATTGATAATTGGTAATTATCCAAATAGCGTAAACTTAATATTACCTATTTCATAAGTGTTGTTTGGCATTGTTTGGAGCATAGATAATATGTAATAATAACCTTAATTAAACTAATATTCTTGGTTTTATGGATTTTAAGCATTTTATTTTCATTATGGTATGTATTTTAAGTAAATAGCTATTCTGTAGTAAGGCTATTAAATTCTACCTTAAGGTATTTGCATATTAGGATTATTTGCATGGTTTATAATTTTATTTGCAAATAATTCATTAGAGTTTATAACTTTAAGTCTCACACAATTTAGTATTATTTTAGGTCTAATATTCTTAAAATATACAAATCTAAGATTGAAAAGATTATAATTTATTGATAATAGAGAAAGAAATAAATGGATCTAAATTATAGAATAAATAGTAGATTATCAATTGATTGTAGTTTAGTTTGATAAACGACAAGATTAAATAATAATTAAATAGATAAATGAAGAAACTAAACAAAAATTATAAATTAAAGATAATCAAGATCTGAGAAAAATTTTAAGAGATGTTTTAATTTCATTATTATTTTTTAGATGTAAATCATTAATAGTGGAAGTTCTTAAAGTAAATTTAAGAGGCTCTCCTTAGAAATGGCAATAAGAGATTAGTTTGATCATAATTTTCAGTAGTTAGTACCTTCTTATGATGTTATTTCTAATATTTTGAAGTAGGAATTTAGAGTAAAGTTAATTCAATATATAATTCAAGAAGGATAATGTGTTATATTAGCTTTTGACAGTTAATCTAGAGAAGAAAGTAAGTAGATAATTTCATATTAAAAAATTTCAGAAAATATTTTTATTTAATACTCCTCAAAAGTTCTCTCCAGTATTTGTAATCATAACAATAAATTAAATGTATTATAATAAATAGTTAATTTATAATTTTATCGAATTTGGATGGATAATAAAACATTCATTACTTAAAAAACTTAAATTAAATTGCCTAATCTTATTTAATTATTATAAAATTTGTTTTCAAGAAAAATAAAATTAAAATAGAGTTTCGAATATAATGACTTTTTTCTATTAAACTTAAGACCATTAAAAATGATACTAGTTGCATTGACATAATTTTTAGATTCTGACTTTCAGATAATAATTAAATTTAGGAATAAATTACTATTTAAACATTTAACATTTACAATTGAAACAAAACATATTATATTTCCGATTCAACTCTGTAATTTAATAAAAAGATAGCTAGACTTCGAAGATAAGAATTGGGCAAAGAATAAACTCAAAATTTTGGAATGTATTAAGATTTTGTAAGATAAATAAAAAAAGAATCAAAATGTTTATTTGTTTTCTTTAATTATGTGCTATTATTTCTTGTATTAAACTTTTAATTAGAGTACATTAAGATTTAAAAAAAAAAAAGATTCAAGATAAAAAGTGTCTTTTGAAGTAATTGTTTGATTTAATGATTGAATCTTATTTTCGTAAACATACTTCTTATCAATCTAAATTAAAACTAAATTTTTTATCAAATAAATCTATTCAAGAAAAATTAGAATAATTATAATTAAGGGTTAATATGTAAATTTGAATAATAATTCAATAGCTTTTTTAATATTTTGATTCTTTTTTTATTCTTGCTACAAAACTAAGAAGATTATTTTATAAACCATTATAATCGAAATCTTCTTAAAATGAATATATCATATAATCTATATATAATTCAGTCTTAATAGTTCAATTAATAAGTAAAATTTAAATTGAAAGAGATGGTTAGCCCTATTTAAATTAAATATAATACCATCTAATTGAGTTGATTTAATTTTTAAAGTCTAATAAATAAGTTTTTTATAAATGCTTAGGAATAATAAAATTAACTTCGATTTAAATTTATTTTCTCAATAAAGAAATTAGAATGAATAAAAAAATATTAATGCTATTAAAGTAATCCGAAATATTTTAATTTAATTAGGTTATTTGTTATGAATAATACACTTAATTATATTTAAAAATGATTAATAACAACATAATTAATAATACTATGTCAGACTTTATTTTAATTACTTTATATTACGTATTATTATAATTTTTTTATTTATTTTAGAATATTATCGTCCATTATAGTTTAAAATTTAGTACAAATATGAATAAAATTATAATCATTTGATTTCAACTGTTTTTGTTTTTCTCAAAGTCATCATTTATTCTTACATAACAATTTAAGGAATTTAAGATCTCCTTCTATTTTTATCAACTTAAATAAATTAATCTACAATTCTAAATTAAACCCAAGCTTTTCCTTACATTAATTCATCTAGCTTTAAATAGAAATTATGCTTTACTTCTTCATTAATTTCTTATTCAGTATATCCAGTTTTCTTGACAATCTTCCAAAATGTTAACCACTCTTAAATTGTAATATCACCAGAATTATCAAAATCTACTGCTTTGAATAATGCTTCAGTATTAATTTTAGCAAAATTAGATTACCTTAAGATATAATTAAAAGAATTAATACCAAAATTGTTGTGTTGTTTTCTTATCAATTACACCTTTATTTTCTTTATCAATTTTTTAAAATATTTGAATAGCTTTCATTCTTAGAGGTGCTGATAAATCAGTTTCATGATGCATAGATGAACACAGTCCCATTAATTTTAATTTATATAATATTTTATGGTTTTATAAATAGAAATCTATAGAATATAAATCGAATTCAAACTGAATTTAAATAAACAATGATTTCGATTGAAATTTATAAAGAGAACATAATTTTTAAACAAAGACTAAAATGAATTCTATATTTTTAATGAATTTAAAAAATAAAAAAAATTGAAAAAGGAGTATTAATTATAAAGTTATATGTTTATTTGATTGTTGCAACTTCAAATTTATTTTATGCTTGAATAAAATTTAAATTAAAAATCATTCATATTTATGATAGATGGTTTTTAAAAATCAACAATATGTTATTCTTGAAATTAATTTAATTAAATAATTTATAAAAAGAAAATCAGATGTAAAATATATCTAGAAATTAAATAAGTTTATATAGATTAAAAATAACATGATTATTTCATTATTTAAATCTTAATGAATTGGCATATGTAAAATTATCATAAGTACTTACTTTTAATGTATCAATAGGAGTATCCTTTATTTATTCTTGAGTAAATAGTGGATCGATATTTTATAAATCTAATTCATCTTAAATTTTTGGTATAAATTATGGTTAAATATTTTTATGATATACATCTTCCCAAGATAAGGTTTCAAAAAAAGGATGAGATTTGATTTGATCAATATTTATTCTTTAATTAGGATCATTAATTAATAATCCTGTAAGAAGATTAAAAAGTTTTTCAGAAAAACATGGTTAAATCTCAATTTTCTTTTAAAGTCTATTTTTAAACATAATTTCTTTATTTTTTGAATAAAATGGTGGAGCTCCTGCTATCATTTCATATATTAATGCACCAAGACTCCACCAATCTGCTGATTAATCATGTCCTTATCCAAGTAATATTTCAGGAGCTAAATATTCAGGAGTACCACATAATGTATAAGCTTTTTCTTCTTACTTTAAATTAATTTTAGATAAACCAAAATCTGTTAATTTAAGATGTCCATCAATCCCTATCAATATATTTTCTGGTTTTAAATCTCTATATATAATTCCTTTTTAATGAAGATAATCAAGTGCTAAAATTAATTCTGCAGCATATAATTTTACTCTTTCTTCTGGAAACTTTTAAGATTTTCTTAAATGATAGAATAATTCACCTAAATTAAAAAAAATGAATTACCTCCTGCCAAAAAATCTGTAACTAAATATAATTTTTCTGGTGTTTGAAATGCATAATGTAATTAAACTATAAATGGATGTTAAACAGCCTCTAAAATTAATCTTTCATTCATAGTATGAATTTATTATCCTCTTTACTATATAATATCTTTTCTAAGAATTTTCATAGCATAGTATTTTTTATTCGTTTTATGCTAAACTAACATAACCTTTCCAAAAGATCCTCTGCCAACAACCTTTTTTAGATTATATATTAGTAAACCTTTGTAGATATAAAATCTTCCAGACATACCAAATTTAATTAATCATTTAACTTTATTTATTTTACATCTCCAGATATTTAGGTACTAGAATCAGTTTTTGAATCTTCAATTTTATTCGATTCATTTTGATCTTCTTTTTGTAAACAAATACCCATTATTGATAATATAAATTCAATTAAATAATTGAGAATATTATGAAAATATAGCATATAATTATCTATACAAACATGCTCCATTTTTCTTATAATGCATTTCTTCCCTTGTCTAATGATTTAAGATTACTTTATTTCTTAATCCAAATTTTTGAGTTCTATTTGTATTCCTTAATTATTCACGTAATTTAGCATTTATATCTTGAGGAATATATGGATGTTAAATTCGATTCTTCACTTATACTTCATAAGGAAGTTTGTATCTATTTGTATCAGTTAAATCATATATTTTTCTTTCTTTTGAAAATTTTTATTATTATTATAAATTTCTCATTCTGAATTCATCATTATTTTTATTGTATAAATTCTTATTTATTTTCTAATACTTTGGAGTATTTATTTAATGTTAAAACTCTTCATTTTTCTCTAATATTATTAGAATTTATTCTGGAACTGAATAAATTACTTACTTTTTTATTTATGCTCCTCTTATAGAATTTGGATTACTACTAAGTAATTCATTTCTACTTAATAAAGGTAAATTCATAAAATTTAACAATTATGGACATAAAACCTTTATTTCTATAGGATTCTTTTTTATTTAATCTTTTAAAGACTCACTACTAAACTATTTAATAGGAGATTCTTCTGATTCTAATATTCCTAATAATCCTCTCTCATGAAAATAGAACTACTCCTCACTTTAACCTAAATAATAATAATTTAAAGCTAATTTTTCATATATCTGTAATTCATGTTCCTTACTTAACCAGGCATATTGTAATGCTTTTTTCAATAATATTAAAGCTTCACTATTCATTTTAACTTCTTATGCACAATTAGCTAAACCTATTAATGCTTTTGCTTTTTCACCATGATTTTTTGTTAGTGTATTCAAAACTCTCTCAAATTATAAAAGATCAATACATATTAATTATAATAATAACAAGCATTATTAAAATCTTTTATTTTTAGTAGAATCTCAGCTGTCATACAAATTATGGCACCAAACTATTATAAATTACCACTATCAACTATATAACTCAATTGTATTTTGAATTCTAAACTTAATCAAATTATATTACAATTCATGTAAAGTTCTGATTATCTCTACATTAATTATTCAATTATTCCTTATGTAAACATTTAACCAATATTAACATTTTGTTACTACTATTGTAAAGTTATATGAACACTTTTTCGTTATAATTTTATTTTCTCTAACAGATCTTTTTGGCTTGGATGGGTTTTACTATTATCTAATGTTTTATGTTAAACTGAACGAGATCTTAATTTTTAATTTGTAAAACTGAAACTAGTACATTTTGTTGTCAAAAATGAATCTGCATTCATTCTAATTTTTACAAAAATTTATGTTATGTTTTTATATATATATTATTTCCTTTTAATCATCTTATTAATTACACTTAATTAAGTTCTCACTAAGCTTAAACTTAAAATTTATAAGTAGTATTACAGAATTAAAATGTTTATTATTTATATTCTTGGTTTTAAAGACATTTATTCTACAACTAATTTTTTGTATTAAAATATAAATTTCTAAAACTGATTCTAAAAATACTATTAATCTTTTTGAAACTTATATATCTATAGATAATAAAAGACTTTTAATAAAAAATAATATAATAACGTTAAAAATTTATTAAATATGTGTTAATATGAACAAATTAGACCTATAGTATTTTAAAAAGCTCTTGAAGGAAAATAAATTAGATCTAATTCATTAGCTATTCATTCATCTCCATTTAAATAATAATTTGAATATTCTTTTAATCTGGAAGTAAATTCAATTAAAAATCAAGCAAATCAACATTTTTAGGAAATTAATAATTTTAAAAAACTATAAGTTGGTGAATCATGTTCAAGTAATCATAAAGAGAATTAATATTCTGGAAAACAATTCTCTTTTCGAATGGATGAAACTTCATTTTTAAAATAAAGAATTAAATAACTTGAAAATCAAAATACAACTTATATGTCTGAAAACAAAAAGTTGACTCACGTTTTGGATTAGCAAATAAAATTAAATTAAACACTTTAAGATCAATATTAATCAAAAAAATAAATTATAAGAAAAATGGAAGATGTATAGAAATTAAATAAAAATTAATTACCAAATAATACTGAATTAAAATAAATGAATGATCAATTGATAATATAAAAACAATTAGTAAGTGATTTAGAAGAAAAATTATAATATAAGAAAATTAGAAAATGAATGAATTGAATGAATAATTTCAATTTTAGGACTAACAAATGAAAATCAATTTAGAAAATTATAAAAGTAGATGCTCAATTTTAGAGAATAAATTAAAATAAACTCAGTAATGTAAATTAATATTTTTAGAGATGAATCAAAATGCTTAGAATTATAAAGAAAAATAAAAAAATAAAATGATTAAATCGAGTTATTGAAGAAAGAAAACTATGATATGAAATAATAGTTGAATTTATATAATAATCTTAGTAGCATTCATTAAATTTAACAAGAAGATAAATTATTATTTCAGAATAAGTAATTAAATTTATAATTATAATAGAGATAAATTAAATGAAACTATTTAAGAGTTAGAATATGAAAATAAATATTTATAATAAGTTATAGAAATTGATAAATAAAAGATGAATAATATAGAAGAAAAACTTAATTTATTAACAAAAGAGAATTAGAGATTGACAGAAATAGTTAAAAATCGTCATAAATAATGATTTTTTAAACTAGCGTTTTTTTATTTTATAGTTATTTTTATTTAAAAATTGCATAAATCGAATATATGATTGTAAAATCAATATCTGTAGACTGATCCATATCCAAAAGTTGGAGCAGCATAACTGTAAGTAGGAGCATATCCATAACCATAAGTTGGTGCAACAACACTTGTTCTCAAAGGAGCTACAGGAGCTACATAACTGTAAGAAAGAGGTGAAGCATAGGATACTGGAGCTGGAGGAGCTCTTCTTACCTAAAAATTGATTCAATAAATAAAATACTTCTCTTTCATATTCTAAATAATCAACTCTAGGGACATTCTTTTCTACTGGGACATAATCGATTTATTTCTCATATGAAACTTATGGAACATATTCCTTTTAATATTCTACAGGATAATAATCTGTAACCCACTTTTATCTTGGTACCTAATATTAAATGAGATATACATACTTAAACAGTTCTGACTTCTTCTTCTAATTCAACAACTGGCTTTTAGTAAGGGACATATTCAACTCTAGATTCTCCTCTGATTGGTGAATATTATGGTGCTGCATAAGAAACTGGAGCAGCATATGAGATTGGAGCTGCATATGAAACTGGAGCAGCATAAGATGCATAACTAACTAAAATTAATTAATTTCCATCACTTCATACCTGGAATTGGTCTAGCTAAGGATGTTGCTAAAGGAGAAGCATAAGAAACATTTAAAGGAGGATATGAGTACATCTTGTTATAATTATTAAAGTAAATAAAATTTATTGTTGTTTAATTTATATGTAAAAATTCTGCTACAAAATTTTAATTTATTTCTTTCTTTCTAAAGCATAAATCATGTTATTATATAAACAATCAATAGCAAGAAAATAAATTTATACTTATTTTTTTATTTTATTTTTATTGATTTTTCCTATAATTCACAATATATTTTAAAAAAGCAATCCTAATAATATTTGAAATATCAAGCATTTTAGAATATAATAATTTAATTTAAAAATAGAAATATTTATAATAAACTATTTTAAGATTATGTCGGAATATTTTAGAAAATATATTAAAAAAGAACATTACTCAAATCATTAGTAATAATAATGACCTAAGCTTTTAGTTCTAATTTAAAATTTAAAACTTCATTTAGAAATTGTATTTTAGAAGTAAGCATTCATCAATAATATAAGGCATTAAAAAGAAGGCAATGGAAGGAAGTTGAAGGAGATGATTGGGACATAATGTGGGCTGAAAAAGAATGGATTCATGAAGTTATGGATCATACTCATTTGCAGCCTAATCAAAAAATTAATCATTTTAGAAATCATTACGAAGTATATTTAAAAATACAATAAAAGCTTACGAGAAAGGATTTAATGATTAAGAATTTAAAAAGATTTAAAAGAAACTTAGAAAGAGAAAATAAAATGGAAGAAGCCAATAAGTAATATAATTTATTTATATTTTAAGTTATAATTTCTTTCCTCAAACATTTCATCTACCAAGTGAATATCCAATATTTTGTGAAGAATTTAAAAGATAATCTTAGAATGGTGAATCAAAAACTCCATGGATTATGAAACCTGTATTTTAAAATAATTAAATTAGATTGGTAAATCCTAAGGTAAAGGAATATTTATATTTAATAAAATCTAATCAATATCTCAATGGAAAAATACACTTCGTTTTAATTAAGAAGCATAATAAGCAGAGTCTTATATTGTTTAAAAATATATAGCTGATCCTCTTTTAATAGGAGGAAAGAAATTTGATATGAGAATATATTTACTTTGTACTTCTTATTAGCCATTAACTTTATATTTATATAGAACAGGATTTGCAAGATTTACCCATCATCGTTATGATAATGAAGATATATCGAATACATGTATATATTTTATAATTATTCAGATGTTCATTTAACTAATGTTGCTATTTAAAAAACATCAGATAATTATGATGAAAAGTTAGGAGGTAAATGGAATCTATAAACTTTAAAATTGTTTTTGATGACTAAATTTGGATAAGAAAAAGTTGCTGAAACATTCTATAATATCTAAATGCTCATGATAAGATCTCTGTAGGCAGTTTAAAAAATTATAATAAATGACAAACATTGTTTTGAATTATATGGATTTGATATATTGCTTGATGCATCATTAAAACCATGGCTTTTAGAAGTTAATGCCAGGTATTTAAAATATATCTAACAACTGTAGTCCATCAATGACATCTAATACTCCTATTGATTTTGAATTAAAATGCGGACTTTTGGATGATGTTTTTACTATAATTGATTTGGAAAAGGTTTTAACTGGAAATGAAGAATAAATTGGAGGATTTGACTTAGTTTGTAAAGGAAATCCTATTAAATTACCTCTTAATAGCACCTTTACTACATATCTAGGTTCATTTAATAATAGATAATAATAATTAAAAAAAATTGCCAAATCAACTGCTTTAAGATTAGCATAAACATATCAAGAAATTTAAACTAAATCTGTTGGTGATGGTTCAAAAAATTAAAAAGAAAAAGAGGAAAAAGAAAAATAGTAATAGAGAAGTACATCAAAAGGTCCTCAATCTATGCAAGTATTTTTGCAATATTATTTTAGAATGGAATTAATAATAAAATAGGTATGTAGCCGAAATAAAATTCTATAATTAAAAGAAATGGTACTAATTTACCAGCTTTAGGTACTTTATAATATAAAACAAATGTTAAAAGATAACCTTTATAGAATGCAGTCTAAGTATAACCAGCCTAAATACAACAAATAAATTCTAATAAGAAGTATATAAATTTATAATCATAGAATAAATGAAGAATAAACTTTGACTCCAAATTAAAAACTTTAACAACTTACAATAGACAATAAATTATCCACTTTCTAACCTTATAAATAGTAATCACAATATAATGATGTTATGGGTATGAGCAATAGAAACTTACAAAGAAATGAAGAATGAAATATTCAAATTTGCTAATTATTAACTTATAATAAACACATTTTTTGATTGATTTTAATTTGTTTTCTTTCTAAATCAAAAGCTAAATCTCTAATTTAATTATTAAAATCAGAATAAATGATCTTTTAAACATATTTATTTAAGTATTGTTTAAATTATTCATACAGTAATTTAGTTAAACTAGATAATATTTAATAATTTTTTTCAAATAATGTTTCCGAAATTATCGAATCCAATTTATGATATGGATTTAACTGAAAAAAATAAGTATCAAAAAGATCTAATGTTTCTGGATCTTTAAGGGCTCAAAATATAGAGACCAGCTTAACCATTATTTAATTAACAAATAACTGATAAAAATTTATAAAAGGATGATCCTTCCATATTAAGATTAAAGCATGAAAGATTTTATAATAGTTCAGTACCATAATTACCACCTTTATACATAATTAGACCAATTAGAAAGGAAGGCAAAGATAGAGCTTATATTAAAGCATAATTTATAAGAAATTAGTTTGAAAATTATGAAAAACTATTTTAGAGTTGAATAACACTTAATTAATAACAATTCTGATTTCTATAATGTAATTGAAAAATTATCAAAATCTTTTGCTTTAATTCCATAAATCATCTAATTCTCTACTTTTTTATTCTAAGAGCAATCTTAAACTTCTATTTTCCTTCTCTACTTATTCTAATAATGTTTCATAATATCTCTTTATATGTAATGATTCTTTTTTTTTCTAATCTTCATACATAAAATCATCTTAATCTTTCTGTTTTTAAAATAATAAAAGAGTAGATTTCAAACTCTCATTTTCAATTAATAAATGTTAATTAGTAGATGAAAGCTATAAAATCTATAAATATAAATTTACATCATTTATTTTAAGTGTTATTTATTGTTTAAATTATAACAATTACTCTATTTCAATTAAATGCTATTCTTAACTTCTTTTATATTATATAATAGATTCTTCCATTTATTTTATTTATTGTTAGGTTGATAATTAATATTATATTTATGAGTCTTTGTATTCTTTATTTTTAAGTTCAACTAGTAATTTATTATGATTATTTAATTCAACTATTTGTTCATTTTTTAAATTTAATTCATTCATCAACAATAAATTTTCTTCTGTCCTATAATTTAAAATCTATAAAGAATGAATATTCAAAATATACTTATTCCATTTCTGTCAATTTTTTGTTTAGGTGAAATTTTTCTTATTAGTTATCACTTGTATCATTTTTATATAATATTTATAAATCCTCTAACTTAGCTTAATATTATCTATGTAATTCTTCTTCTTTTAACTTTGATCTTCTCTAAATATTTAAATTTCATATACATTTATTGATTCTATTTCTCTTTTAAATTTTAAAATTTGATTATCCTTATCAATTATTCCTTATTCCAATTTTTAAATAATAAATTCTTTTTCTTTTATATCATGATCCTCAAACATTTTATTAGAATATGTTTAATCAGGAATATCTATATTTTGCAATCGCTCTTTCAATCTACTATTCTCAATAACTAACTATTAATTTTCCATTATCTTTTTCTCTAAATTATTTCTCATTTCATCAGTTTCATCCATCAATTATTATAATTCCTAAAATCTACATATTTTTACTTTAAAACCACTTTCTAATTTTAAAGCACGATCCTTCCATTTTTAAACCTCACTTTCTGAATCAGAGGTCTTGCTGTTGTGATTATTGAAATTCATTTTATTAAAACTATATTTAAAAAGCTGTTAAACAAATTATTTAATAATGATTTCTATGAACCCTTACTTAAGCAAGAATACATTCAATAAATTTTCTTTATAACTTAAAAGATTTTAAATATATCTCCAACCTTATAATCTTTCCAATATTAAATAAAAATATTAAATTATAAAGTTTGTTGATCAATTTTAACATTTGATCTTAAATAATTTCTTACAATTCATTAATTATTTATCAAAACTTAAAGCAGACTTAATATTATTAATAATTATAGTATATATATTATAATGTAATTAAGATTAAACAATTGATTGAGAATAAATATATCATCAATTTTTAAACTCATCTTCAATTATATAATATGTTAAATGCAGAGATTCCATCTGAAAATTGCCGAAAGATATCATATTGAAAGAATCTCCTAATTGTAATTCTAACATCATCTGATTGTAAAATTTTTTCAGTTAATAAATTGTGCAATTTCAATAATTCATTATCTTATGTATCATCAATAAAAGGAGCAATTGGTATGCCGTTATATGGTTAACCCCTTATATACTCAATATATATAACTACATATAAAAAATTGGACTATTATCAATTATTACAATTTTTGAATGATCATTTGATAGTATTCCTAAATGTTTTAGTTGTATTCTGCTTTATAGAGAAATGCAGTGATTTCGACAAAAATGACCTTTAAAGTATATATTTTCTGGATCAATTAGATTAATAATCTAAAAATATATAGTATAATATTTATACTGTTTTAGCATATTTTTAGTTTGCAGAAGTAAATACAAACAAATCAGCTACCATACTTAATTCTTTAAGCACATGACGACAATATGGTCTTATAAACACACCAAATTCATTATTTTGAAAATCATAAACTTTATCCTTTTATACTTCTTCTGTATGAATGAGAGTTTCATCGAGATCAAAAGCTATTTTGAACTATTTTTATGATTTCCCTTAATATAATAAAGTAACTTCAGGAATAAATTCTTAATATGTAATCATCATATGTATTTAATTAAGTGCATCTCTACTCATTTTTTTTAAAGGTGAATTATCTTTTAGACCGCTTGCTAAGATTTCTTTAATTTTATCATAAAAATAATTGCCATGATGCACTTTTTTTAATTGAACATTGTTTATTAAGTTTAGTTTTTTCGTAAATTATGCTGATCTACTTGTTATGATCAATTTTTATTTTGCTTTTTCATCATTCTAATTATTCTAATTAGAAGAATCATCATTAGAATCAATTTTAATTGAATTCAATTTTATTCTTGAGATTGATTGATTCCCAAGTTTTATCTGTTTAGATGTTGTAATATTTGATTATGTACGATTTCTGTTTAATTGCTATGCTAATTTAAGTAATTAGGGCTAAAAATAAATTTAAAACATTAAATACATCTCTTTATAATTGTTTCCATTGTTCTGAATTTACTCTATTCTTTTAAAAAGAAAATGTTTTTGTATTCATATATTTTGGTTCTGATATTCTAAATATTTGATTAAAATAAATAAAAAACAGCTTTTGGTACTCTCAAATAATATTCAGTAAAATTGAATCTTAAGCCCATAAATTTGTGTTATTTTTTATTTCTATGGTATCATATATTTTGTAACATTATTATTCAATGAATTTAGATAAATTTAAATTAATTAGTATTATTTTTATGGAACTCTATTTTTTAGTATTAATTTGTAAAAAAAAAACCATAATTTGAGGAATCTATGAATTATTAATTTAAAATAAGAGTAAATTTTTTGGAATGAGTTAGGTGGAAATATTACTTAATGAATTTTATATAACAATTTAATTGATAAAATATATTTTTCAGATATTTTCACAAAAGCAAATTAGGAAAGAGTTATTCTGCAAATTTAATTATTTCTTCTTCAATCTTACTTAAAGGTATTGTAGAAGATTGCAAATATATTACTCTTTTATCACCTACTTTAATTCCAAAAAACCACATGTCAGCACTATTTTTAATAAATAAAATACTTTCTAATTACATATTGATTGGATAAGTTTAATTTTTCATAGACTTATTATAAAATTCTCAAATTTTCTGAAGATAATTTTTAAATGTTCAATGATGTTGAAATTTTAGAAGCTAGATTGATTCCATTAAAATAAATATATTTTATACTATCTTATTTTTAATTAATTTCAATAGATGTTTCTAATTTATTTGATATTTTGTCCACATTTTTAGACAAAGCAATATTAACTTTGGCCATATTTGTGAAATCTTTAATTATATCAGATATTATAACAAAAAACATTTATTTTTCTAAAAATGTGAAAAATTATTTTTTTTACTAATTTAAGTAAATAATTTGAGGATTAAAATTTGTATCTTTTGTTAAATATTTAAGATTATTAAAATTTAGATATGCCAATTAAGATTATTCATGTGTTAGAAATTATTTTTGACCCACTTTTTATTCTTAAGTTTACCAAGATAATCCATTACCATAATAATGTTCCTTTATTAATAGTGCAATTTTATGAGGTAAAGTTGAATATACAAAATAACCATTATAAAAAACCATAAAATCTGTTATTGAAGATTCAATTTACCTTATCATAGTTAATAAAAATTGTAGCAATAACAAATTGCTTGAGTCACAAGCATATTTAAAAGATAATGTTTAAAAATAAAATAAATTTAGATAAGCGCTAGTTCTTGCATTACATTGAATCCATCTCCATGTAAATTAATCTAATTATGACAAATCTGACCCATAAAATAAAGAAAAATTATTGATATAATTTTCAGCTACATTAGTATATAAGTTTTTTGATAAACTATAATGAAATTTATTGCATTCGCTAAAAAAGTAATCTTCAGGGATAACTTTAACTTTTGGTATTTTTACATGAGCTAGTGTCATAAAAAGAAAAAGATCATTTCTAATTTAACAAATAATATGAGTTTGAGATTCTAGGTGAATTGTCTAAAATTTTAATTCATCTTCTTTATCATTAGATTCCCATTACTTTTGCATCATTTATTCATTAGGATTAAACTACTTAAAAAAGATAAAAATCCCTTCTGCCATACCTGTTTATATCCTTTTTTCATCGATATTTGCATTAGATGGAAAATAGTATATTAACTTTGCATCTTATTGATCCTTTTTATATTTTTATTTAGATTACTTATTCAGAGGGTTTTGGAACTGTAGGAACTGCCATAGGATTAAACATGAATAAGGCTTTCAATTAGAAATCGAATTATAGTTGATCCTAATTCATCTATTTAATAATTAATCAATCAATTAATATAAAAAATGGATATCATTTTATTAACATACTGCATACAGGACAGTTAAAAGAATACTTAATGTGATTTATTATGCACTCATAATGAAATTAGTGATCATTATTACATTCTAATTAAATCATGTATTCTTTTATCTAAATTGGGTGTTAACATAATTAACATTTGTTGTTAATTTTATTAGAAATCATTTTCTTTTTGAATAATAAATTTTTGAGATTATATCTTTTTAATCTTTTAGCTAATTTCCCTATTGATATAAGTATTATAATAAAAGGAAATAAAAATGGTGTAATAAATATGGATAAATATTTTATTATATACTTAATATTTCTTTTTATTGAAAACCCTACAAATGTAATCATTAATATTAATTCATCAATTTAAAAATAGCTTTAATAACAATTAATTATTAATAAGAAAATAACTGAAAGCAAAAGAATGAATTCTAATATATGTTCGATTGTTTGAAATATTTATTAACTAAATTCTAACTTAGTCAGTATTTCTGGAAATAATATTACTTCATTTATAAGGTTGATTTCATTCGCTTATGTCTAATTTTCAATTCCAGTCAAATCTTAAAGTTCTTAGTCTTTTTCTTAGTTTTACATAACATATTTCCAAAGAGCTATAATTATATAGTTTTCATTGATTAAGCGAATTTGTTAATTGATTTAGATAGCTTTTAGTAAATGCAAAAGAAATAAGGAAATAATCCATATATTATAGTAAAGATGTAATCTTAAATGTTTTTACTCTAAATCATCAAAATTCCCAAGAAATATTACAAGAATTATAAAACAAAAGAGGCAACAACACTTAAATTACTTATTGATTTATTCTTTGAAATGATTTATTTTTTCTTCAAACTGTTAATTTGAGTCTTGTTTGATCAATTTTAAGGTTACTGAATCATATTACATTATAAAATTAATAATAAATTAATTTCCTATATTTTATACCTTTGTAAAACATGATGAATATAAACTATTTATCTAAATATATTTAAATTAGAATTTCTTCATTTTCATTTTTAAATAATGATAAAGAAACATTTTAAATTGGCTAAGTATTTGTTTGATATTTTTATTAATAATTATCAAGGGGAATTTTGTAAATTTAAATTACTAGAAAATTATAAAGTATTTTGAGATTGTTTTAATAAAATTTAACTTCTTTAAAGTATTTTACTATTTAATGTATTTAGCAATTTATTATTAATATTTGTTTTATCTAAGTATTGTAACTATAATCAATAAAATTAAATATGAGAAGAGTTTAATCAGCTGCCCCAAATTTAGGTAAAGAAAATAAAGATATAATTAGAATTTACAATGGATGATATGTTTAAAATAGCTACAAAATAAACATCCACTTTTGGAATAGAAGGATATGAAGTTCCAAAAAAATATGCAGATCCTCTAAAATAAATGGAAGAAAGAAAGTTTTCAGCTTAAAAGAAAGGTTAGGGTTTTTAAATTCTTATTTTAGGTCAAAAAAACTTAGGTTATGTAACAAGAAGAGGACATTATTTAGAAGATTAAAAGAAAATTTATGAAAAATTGCCTGCTCCTAATAAATATGATATTGTTAAACCTTGGGTTATTTAAGCTTAAACAACTCGTTCCAGGTCAGCTCCACCAAAAAGGTTGTTTTATTAATTTATAATATTTAGAACAACTTTTATTGATTAAATATTTAAAGAAGCTAAATTAAGAGGAGTTCCAGGTTCTGGAAGATATAATGTTTAAAAACCATTAGATGAAGTATTGAAACAAGTTGAAGAAGAAAAAAAGAAAAAAATTGAGTACTTTAATTATAATAAATATAAGAGCTTTTGAAAGACCAACTTATTTAAATGAAATATAACATTTAGCAATTATCAATCCAGGACCTGGAAATTATAATCCAAGGGTAAAATCATTTTTAATATTTAAGCCTTTATCAAAAAAATTAAAAAAAAATGAAACTAAACCAGCTGATTTTATAACAAAACATAAAGAATAAGCAAAAAAAAGAGGAAAGTCAGCATTACCTGATGTAGGTTCATATAATCCAGAACCTCTTTCATTTACTACATTTAATAAATTATAAGTTAATGCTAAAAAAAAAGAAAAAGTTGATAAACATGTAATTTTTTTATAAATAATTTAGACTTTTGGAACTGATACAAGGTTCAAGGATCCAAAAAAAAGTAAATCAAAATAAATTTTGTTACCTGGACCAGGTCAATATCCTATGATAGTATAATGGTAAGGAAAAGAATAAGATAAATCAAAAGCAAAAATTAAAAATTATATGTAATCCACAACAAAAGGAACATAAAGATCTATATATTATTGAGGTTAAAATTATATTTTTATTAAATTTTGATTTTTAAAAGATTTATTAAAATTTGGAATCTTATTTCTAATTAATAAGAATTCTAAAAGCAAAAGATTTTAATTGATTATTTAACAATAATTCTATAATCATACTTAAAGCTTTATAAGAGCACCATGAAAGTCTTTAATAAAATAGGCTAAAGTGCAAGTTAATGCATCTATATCTTCATATTTATCAGGATCAATGACATCAAGATTTTTATTAATTAATTGTAAAATTTAATTTAGATGTGATTTCTTGAAGGATTTTGCTTTAATAGTTTATAAGAATAAGGCTAAATGATAATAAAAATATTTACGAAATTATTTTTCGTTATCTTGTAAAAATTTGGAGGCTTTATCCCAAAAATTTTAGTCTTCGATTTGATATTTATTAAAGTCTTCAACTATAACTAGAAAAACATAAATCACATATTTGACTGAATCAGGAATTTCATTTTGTTAAAGTAAATCACTTACAAAATTCATTTCTATAATTTCAAATGAATCTACAGTCATAGTTTTAAACTCTAATGGTAGCACAATTTCTTTATCTAATTCTTCAATTTCTAATTAATTTTGAATTAATTAAGAATCATTTCTTTGAATTTAAGAGTCAAAAGTTTAAGAATAAGCCTCACTTTCATCTAATTGTTATAATGATACTTATTATTAATCTTTTATAGATGATTTTTAAATTGATTATTAATTTTCTGATTAAGTTTCTTCAGCATTATTCAATGAATTTTATGGCGAATTAACTTCTTATTTTTATCCATAAAATATTGACTTTTAAGAATTTTTAGGACTAGAAGCAGTTTTAATTTATTAGTCATTAACCAAAGTTAATGATTATGAAGGACTTTTCTTCAATGCAATTATATCTTTTGAAGATGAAGAACGAGATTTTTACTAACTGTTTTATTTGATTGGTTGGGTATTGCTAAATAATTTTTAAGATTCTAATATTTAAGTCTTTAGTTTTTTTGGATCAGGCAATGCTTTTATGGCTTCTTAATGCTTAATCTAACTATTTCTATTATATGAAGATTTATCATTAGATTAAGTTAAGTTTTATTAACTGTTCTGTTGTTAATATTTTGGTTTAGACTATGATAACTATTTATGATCCTAATTTTTTTCTCTTTCTTATTCTAATTTCTTCAATTAACTTTTTATAATAGTAGCATCTGGTTTCTATGCCTAAATTTAATTCTATTACGATAGATGCTAAATTGGATTAGCTGTTTAATGTTTCTAATCTTTTCTAAAAACCTTTTATTATTCTGATCCAAATAATTTCGATTCCAATAATAAAATCCTTTCTTATTATTGCTCTACTTATTTTTCTAACTTTTCAATTTTTTCAGACTATTCTTGAACTATTGATAATATTGTTGCCTCAATCACTTCTTTTATTTTTAACTTGATGTCACTATCTGACATTTATATATTGGTTATTAAATAAATTATTAAAACTTTGATTATTTCATGTAAATTTTTTCATATATTGAAATTTGGGTTAATATGATATAATTTAATAATGAATATTGTTTTCTAAAGTTTAATAATTTATGTGTAATAATAAAAATCAAGCAGATGTATAATTTCCTACTTAATGCTCAAGTTCTGCTACCTTTTATGTTGCTGCTATAATCAATTACTAGATTTAACTCTTTTCTTTTTTTAATTCTGTGATTTAACTTTACAATTTAGAATTTTCATCTTTTTATGTATTAATTGCCTAGCTTGATAGATTATATACTTATCTTAAATCCCTAAGCATTGCATCTAAAGTTGGTTAAGTAGTATTCTTAATTTCCTCATTATTATTTGTTATTCTTTATTTCATTAGATGTAACTCCTATTTTAATTGATCAATCTCATGCTTATAACTTTATAGTAATTCATTAGATAACTCAGTAACATTCTTTTAATAACAAAAGATTATTTACATTAACTAAAAGCAAATGATTTTTAGCATTAGTGGCAGCTTCTTAATCTAATTTAGAACTATGAGGCTATTGTTATTAAATTTCTGACATTTTATAAAAAATATATTGAAAAAAATTTATTTAAATACCCTTATGCGTTTAAGAAGAAAAAAAGAGCAAAAACTTTTTCCTTTTTTTTTTAAAAAAAAATAATTAATTTTATAAAATTTTGTTTTTAATATTATTTTTAAATCACAAGCATATTTAAAATGTTTCAAGTGATTTTTTGCTAGATGATTCTCTTTTGTCCTTTTTTTCCTTAATTTCTTTATATTCACTCTAATCTTTAGATGATAAATCTTTTTAAGAAGATTTGCCTTTTGATTTTTCTTTGATTCCTCTATATTTGACTCCATATCTATGTTTTTTAAATTATCTTTCAGTCTAAAAAACTTTATCACAATGATCACAAGTTAATGAAACTTTCATTTTGATTGATTTCTCAATAGATTTTCCAATTTTTTAAGCACTTTTTTCTTAATTTTATTTTTCTTCTTCAATTTCATCATTTTATGATGCAACTATCTCAATTTCTGGTTAAGAATTCTTTTTTTCAGGAACCTTAGAAATTGGTTCTTAAACAATTTGAGGTTATATTTCTGCTACTTCATTTTCCATTTATCCATTATTATTTGAAATCTAAGATTAAAGTGTATCTATTTATGATGAAAGATCAGCACATTTTTCATAAAGCATAGCTACTGTTTGAAAATGTTGAGTTAATGGAATGTATTTCATTAAATTAATCTATTTTGAGTTTGGAGGTGTGGCATTTTTATACTATTTTTTTCCTGAAAATAATTTTCAATATAATTTTAGATGGAATTTGACAAAAAAAAAGAGGATATCTGGAAAAGAGGAAATTCTTTAGAAGGAAAGGCAATTTTTTTAAAAGCTTTTATTAATTAAATAATAAAAATGAAATAAAAAATAAATAAATAATATTCTAAGTTAAAATTTGAAGAATAATGATTAGGAGAATAGTTCACTTAACTATTTTAAGTTTTTGTTGCACTTCTTTAATTTTAGTAAATTCTGCCTAAACTCTTTTCTTCCATAAATCTTCATTCATTTCTAAAAGTAATAATTTCTGATCAACTTCATCTTTCAATTTCTCTTCTTTCTCAACTTTGATTTCTTTAAAAGAGATAATTTTCTCTTTAATTTAAAGTTGCTACTCTTTTTCTTTTAATTGATTTTATTTTTCTTATTAAACATTAACAATTTTTTTTTCTTATTAAGTAATTCTATTTTTAAGAGATTGAATATTTTCAACTTCAATTTATAATTATTCTTAAAGAATAAGTAATTAAGATTATCTTTCTTTAAGAAGAAGTTTATCTTTTTCAAGTTTTTACCAATCATTTAACAGCTAATTAAATAAAAAAGGAATTTATACTTATTTTTCTTTTTATTTAATTTCATTTTCATATTATCTAATATTTTGCATAGCTTCTCTTGCTTCTTTTAAATCACAAATCATTTGATTTTGTGATTTTTCTAATCTTTAAATTTCTTCATTCAACGAATCAATCTTTTTTAATTTAAAAGTTAATTCTTCTTGAATATCATCTCTTTCTCTAACAATTTTTTTTAATTAATATTTTAATTCTTCATTCTATTCTTTCAATTTAATAAGATCTGATTTAATTCCTTAATTATCTTATAATAATGAATTCATTTCAATAGATCGTTTATCAAGTAAGCTTTTAGTAATTTTGAGCTCTTCTCTTAACAATCTAAGATTGTTATTTTCTTGTATACTAAAATAATCAGATGTAGATGTTTCATTTAAATGACTTTATTATTTATGAAATGAATCTCTACTTCTTCTAACAACTTCTGTTTGAGATGTTTCTAAATAAGAGGAACTTCTTTTAGGTTCAGTGATTAGTTTTTTTTAATGAGTGGATATCATTTTTTTGATAAATCCTATTCGATCCATTATCTAATAGGAGTGTGCCATATTCTGTTTCATAATAATTATATTGTATATGTGTGGTTATTTGAAATTAAATAAAATCTTTTTTTATTATTCATGGGTATTTCAAGAGATAGTAGACACAAAAGAAGACTAACAGGTGGTCGTATGCCAATTCATAAGAAGAAACGAGCATTTGAAAAAGGAAGATAAGCAGCTATGACTAAATTGGTATCTGGAGAAAAAAGAGTTAGAAGATTAAGAGTTAGAGGAGGAAACTTTAAATTCAGAGCTCTTCGTTTATCAGATGGAAACATCTCTTGGGGAAGTGAAGGTGTTGCAAAAAAATCAAAGATTGTTGAAGTTGTTTATCATCCATCAAATAATGAATTAGTCAGAACTAAAACACTTACTAGAGGTGTTATTGTATAAGTTGATGCTACTCCATTTAAATAATATTATTTAAAGAAATACAATATTGATTTAGGAGCAAAAAAGACTTAAAAGAAAGTATTTGTTATTCATTAATAATATAGGATTAACCAGCAACTTAAGAAGTTAAAAAATCAAATTCATTAAAGAAAAAACTTGATGCTAGAATGAAAGATAGAGTTATTGATAATTTAGTAGCTGAATAATTCTAAAATCAAAGACTTTTAGTAAGAGTTACATCAAGACCAGGATAATCAGGTAGAGCTGATGGATACATTCTTGAAGGAAAAGAATTAGAATTTTATATTAAAAAAGTAGAATAAAAGAAAAAATGAGTTTTTCTCTATTCATAGTACATTAGTAATAGATTTATCATATTCATATTTCTTTACTTTCTCTCTATTTATTTTTATTGTATTCTTTTATTTTTTCTTATTCTTCTTATTTCTTTATTTTATTTACATTATATAATCCTTTCTATATTTTTTCTTTAGGTTTTATTCTTTTGGTTGCAAATGATTTGAAACTTCCACTAGCTCACTAGAATTTTACTTTCTTTATCATTTTTTTCAAGTAATTATAATTTATATATTATATAATTAGCCTTTTTAATATTAGTTAATTTTAGAAATTAATTAAATAAATCTAAATTTGCGAAGTTACTTCATTGATATTAAATTTATTTTAACACATTTGAATGCCAAATTTTCAAACTATAAGCAATGCTATCAAAAAGTTTAATGTTTACACTAGACCTGTTAGTTTATTGCTATTAAAAGAATAAGGTCATAGAACTTATTTAGGAGTTTTTCTCACGTCAATATTAATGAGTCTGGTAGTTTTGGTTTATTATAGTGGTCTTGAATCACTTATTATTAGAAATAATCCAAATGCAATTAGTTATACAACCTATGCTGAACATTAAAAACCATTCTATTTGACTCCTTAAAATTTTAGCATTGCCATAGCATAAAAAGGTTATGATCTTAAAGCTTCTTACATACTAGAAGGTTCAATAGGATAAATTGATGGGTAATAATATATTTTAAATCAAAAATAGACTGACCATACAAGAAATTCCTTTGTCTAAATGTATGGATTTCTAATTTTAAGATTCCACTTTAAATGATTATTTTGATAAGAGTGATCAAATATGGTATTGTATTGATTGGAATTCTCTTGATTCAATTGTATTAGAAGGTGGTTTAGAGTCTTCGAAAGATAAATCATTATAAATAATAGTTAAATAGTGTACTTCTAAGTAAAACATTAATTTCAATCATTAGTTTACAGTGCACTTATCCTAATTTTTAAGATAGTGATCAGTTCCTTTTGAAAATTACATCTGCAAACACTGACATTACAAATTTTAAAACTCCTGCATCTATAATAGGAAAAACCTTTTCTCTCACTTCTTTATTAAATTTTACTAAGAAACTTAGCATTATAATGTAGCCTCAATTAGTTCAATCAGATAATGGGTATATTACATAAGATTAATCGCAATAAAGTGTGTTGTCTATATAAAATTATTATGAAACAATTTAAGATAAAACTTAAGAGCAATAAATATTTCAGATTAATATATCTTTGGATTAGAAAACATAAGTAATTCAGAGATCATATCCTAGAGTTTATTAATATTTAGGAGATATTGGTGGATTTTGGGAAATAATATATTTATGTAGTTTATTATTCATAATGCCCTTTAATAATTTATCTTATAGAGTAGCTTTGCTTAATGAATTATTCAATTTCGAAATGGATTATGATAGTAAGGTACATCCTGAGAATAGAGGTAAAAGTAAAGTAAAAGAGATTCTGAATAAATCAGTTTAATTAGAGAAATTTAATAGAATGTCAAAAGTAGCTGAACATGATGTGTAGTAGAAATCAAAATTATTAGATTAGATTTCTAGTGATATAACTTAATTTTTCAAAGAATAGGAAAGTCGTTTAGAACTTCAATTTTTCGATTATTTTGGATGTTGTTAATGTAAGAAAGGGGGAAAGAGAGATTTAATAAATTTTTCAATGGGTAAAATTACACACACATTAGATATTACTTATATAATCAAGAAATTATAGGAAATAGATAAATTAAAATTAATTTTATTAAATTCAGATTAAATAAAGCTATTTGATTATTTACCTAAACCTAAGTTAGGTTTACATATGAAAGCAAGTGAAAATGAATATTGTTCAATATTAAAACCTGAATAATCAGATTTAGACAAAGCTTTAGAAGCTTAGAAAGCATTTTAATAATTATAAGATTAAGAAGATGAAATAACACCAAAATTAGTAAAACTTTTAGATGAAGATTTAGTAGCTTTATTTAAATTATAATTAAATAAGGGAGTTAATAGATCTTTAAAGAAAACAGGATAATTGGCTGATGCTGTGTAATAGTTAATTTTAATGAATGCAAAAAATGTGTAAGAAAAAGGTAATAAGAAGAAAAAAAAGAAGAAGAATAATAATAAGGAATCGAGTAATTCGGATAATTCTGATTCTTCAGGTTCTGAAAATTGAATTATAATAATAAATAATCAAATGATTGAATTTAAGTAAGATTTAAATGATTCTTGACTTTGTATTAACTTTTTGATATTTTCTTTAACTTACTAAGATTTTTCTTACAAATTAAGTTTTTATTCTAGACATGAATTATTTTTCTTTATGATTTTATATTCTTCTAATAAAATAGGATACTATGGAAATGAAATTGAATTTTCAGATATTAGAGTCATACATTTATTGATTAATCTAAATATTTATTCGTTTGTATTTTATTAATGTTTTTTCTATTTATTAATAAGTTACTTAAGTGTTTTTGCAGTAATATTATGAATCTTTTTCTAATTTGAGATAGGACAGAATTCAGTAGTTTGTATAGTTGAGCATGATATTGAATTAGATTTATGAATAGTATTATAGCAAGCAGAATCTGTATGAAATTTCTATTTCTTTTTTGATGTACAAATTTAACTTACTGATTTAGTTTTTGATTATCTGTGCATTTTAATATATTCTATAAGATTACGAGTTTATTGGTTTCGATGAATTCGAGCATCAATTTGACTAGATTTAAGAGAAGTTGAGTATTTTTTGATAAATTCTAATTTGGAACTAACGAATTCTCTACTTACCACAGACAATTCCTAAACCATAGTTTCGATGATAGGAACTAAAATAGCAAATTCCTCATCAAGTGTAGCACATTAAGTTAATATTGATTGCATTTAATTTAACGAACAAAATAATTATGAAAGTATGAAACTCACGATTGCGTCATTATTATAATAATGTAATATATAGGATTAGTCTTACTATTAGCAACAGCTTTATCTTAGAGTAGATTATCAGTAGATGTATATACAGAATCTTTATGTCCTGATTGTATGGAATTTTTATTGAACTCCTTAACAGAGGCAGTTGATACTCCAGATATTGAATAGATGGTAAATATAAGAGTAGTACCATATGGAAATGTTAAGAGAGTATATAATTAAGCAACTGGTAAATGGTAATTCACATGCCAACATGGAGCAGTAGAATGTTATGGAAATTATATCTAATTATGTGGTTAGAGTATATTGGCACAAAAATATCCAACAAATAATGAAATTTTATAAGTTTAATGGGCAATATGTATAGATAGAAGAATATTTAAACCATATACAAATACTCGTTTTGATGAAGCAGCAAGTCTATGTGCCGCTGATTTTGGTATTTCAGGAGCTTCTGTTAAAGAATGTGCTAATGTATGAATTATTAATATATATATTTTTAGAATGATTAAGGTTATAAATTACATTTAGCAGCAGCTGAAGAAACAGATAAACTTTCACCAGCACATCAATATGTTCCATGGATAACAACAAATAAGAGACATAGTGTGACTGATGAAAATCTTATATTAGAAGATTTAGTTACATGGGCATGCAATAATTACAAAGGTGTTAAAATTGATGCTTGCACTACTAGAAGTGCTTGATTTAAATAAATAACAAATTAATCATCTAATATGTTTACATTTAATTTCATAATTCTTGTATATTTACATACATTTTAAATTAACATTAAAGATTATTATTATTATTATTATTATTACTAAATCAATTTTGAAAGTTTCATTTTCAATTGTTTAATACAAAATTTAGATATTTTAGATATTTCAATTTAACATCTTTTATATTCTCTCATTTATTTAGGATAGCTTTACATTAATTAGGTTAAATTAAATTGTAATTTATATCAATCTCCTTTAACTTTTTCTTTAGATGACCCAAATACAATAGGAGATATTATTTATTTTTCTCTATTATAATAGATGTTTATAATCTTCTAGGTTATCTTATTACAAAAGAATTAAACTTAAATTTAATATTAGTGAAATAAGAGTTTTTATTATTAATAAATATAAGTATTTATTTTCATTTCTTTTTCTTCCCTTTTTTTGTAGATTTTTTAGGTTTAACTTTTTCAATATTCTAATCTTGTTATTCTTATTATTGTTTCTCATTATCAACCTTTTCTTCTGCTATTATCTATTATTACTATTAAATTTATTATTCCTTTTCAGCTTAATTATTTTATTCAAATTATTATTTCTATAATTTCATCAATTCATCTCTTAATTATGCTGTCTACTTCTCAATTTCTTCTCCTTTAATTTTCTTTTCTGCTATTCCCTCTTCCAATTTTTATTATTCATCCTTAAATTTTTACTCTTGATTATCCAATTCTTTTTGTAATCTCTCAAATTCCTATTCTAATTCTTTCCTTTTTTAATATACAATCTAATAATCATTTCTTTAAGTTTCTAATTCTTATTATTTTAATTATTTTGATCTTTCAAAATCAGCTTACTTATCTTCTATATTCTTTTTCTTCTTCTCTATCTAATTTAATAAATCAGTAATTCTCTCTTATAATCCAGCTCTTTTAGCTTACTCCTACTATTTAATTCTCTCCATCTCTACTATTACTTATTATTTCTTATCTTCTATCTACATTATTTCCTTCTCTTATTATGATAATTTATCTTTTGCTATCTATATTTTCTTCTATTCATATTTCAATCTATATATTTCAGTTCTAATCTTACTTGGTTCCTTCTCTTCTAATATCTTTTAATTTCTCAACAATATTTTTTATATCCTATTCAAACAACATAATGATAATCTATTTCCAGTCACTTGTAAATCTATTATCACTTAATTCTTCTCTACTATCTCCAATATTAATTTCTCTACTTTCTCACTTATATAATTATCATTTGCCTTCAAATGAGTGAAATTTGTAGATTCTCCTATAAATGTTAAAAATGTCATAAACTAATTTATTCTATTTTATATTATATACCCCTTAATCTGCAACTCTACTTGATGATACATCTAATTTCTCCATTATTCTATTATTACATAACATTATCATTGATTCATCTCCCAATAAATTCTTTGATAAATTTAAAATCTTTATTTAACTATTTGGTAATACATCTGCCAAATATCTTATCCCATCAGGTGTTATATCATTCAAAGATATATCTAATTCTGATAAAGATTCACTCTCATATATTGCAGATGATAAAACTTATAATCCTTCATCTCTTATTTGATTCCCTCTCAAATTTAATGAAACCAATCCAGATTATTATTATACTATACCATATGCCAAAAATTCTACTCCTTTTGGACCTAAATCATTAAATTCTAAATTCAATCTCTTTAATGTCCTATTATTCATCAAATAATCCTAAAACTTCATTGTAGGACGGATACTATTCTTTGATAGATCTAAAGACTCCAAATTTTATCCATTCAATAAAATTGTTTCTATTCCTGCTATCTTTAAATCATTTTCTGCTATCTTTAAATGTTTTATGCTCTAATTAGTTTTCAATGCTTAACCTATGAATTCTCCACCTGCTGTTGTTATTACATTATCCTATAGTTTTAATGTTTCAATCTTTTTATTTGATAATAATAACTAAGCTATATGTTTAGCTCCTTCAAAACCTAATGCATTTTTTCTTATACTCCCTTCCAATACTCCTAAATCTAAAGATTTCAATGTCTAATTCTTGCATAAATCATCTATTATCTATCCTAATCCTATATGACTTATCATATTCGAAGCTAAATTCAAATTCTTTATCTATGAATTTCCTAATAAAGTCTTTATAGCATGAACTGCATAATCACCCAATGTATTATCTGCTAAATTTATTGTTGTTTACCCTGGTTTTTAATTTGCTAATGCAATCAAAGTTGTAACTCCTAATCTCATTGAATATAAATTCAATACATCAGGAAACTTTTTAGAATTAATCTTATTAAATTCCTCTTTAAATATTTTTGCCTATAAATTAATATTTATTTATACTCTCTCTATTGAAACTGTTTCACCTGTATCATGACATCTTGCATTAAATAATTCGGCCTGTAATTCATCCAATACCAAAAATGCAGGATTTTTCTAAAATATCTAAGGTAAATTTGATGGATCACCACCATATGCTATTACCTTCTATTATTTTAGAAACTCAATCTCTTTTGTATATTCATTAGTTGCCAACTTTGGTTTACCTGTTTGAGGTCTCATTAACTTTTAATAATAATATTCATTTTTATAATCCTTATAGTATGTATATTATTAGTTTCAACAATCATCTAATAGTTTCTCATAAGCATCATATTATTTTTAATTACCTCTTACATTCTAAAATTATTCTATTACTTCTACAATCTTTATTGTCAATCTCCCTAATTTTTTTATTGTCACCTCATCTTAATATAGATTTTAATTCTATAGACTTCATTCTAATTAAGATCAATCTTTAAGATCAATCTCTAAGTTCTTTGTTTTATATTACAAATTTAAATACAAAATTACTAATTTTGATAGACTTTTAATATTATTTAAAATATATAAACATCTAATCTAATTANCAAATTTTATCCATTCAATAAAATTGTTTCTATTCCTGCTATCTTTAAATCATTTTCTGCTATCTTTAAATGTTTTATGCTCTAATTAGTTTTCAATGCTTAACCTATGAATTCTCCACCTGCTGTTGTTATTACATTATCCTATAGTTTTAATGTTTCAATCTTTTTATTTGATAATAATAACTAAGCTATATGTTTAGCTCCTTCAAAACCTAATGCATTTTTTCTTATACTCCCTTCCAATACTCCTAAATCTAAAGATTTCAATGTCTAATTCTTGCATAAATCATCTATTATCTATCCTAATCCTATATGACTTATCATATTCGAAGCTAAATTCAAATTCTTTATCTATGAATTTCCTAATAAAGTCTTTATAGCATGAACTGCATAATCACCCAATGTATTATCTGCTAAATTTATTGTTGTTTACCCTGGTTTTTAATTTGCTAATGCAATCAAAGTTGTAACTCCTAATCTCATTGAATATAAATTCAATACATCAGGAAACTTTTTAGAATTAATCTTATTAAATTCCTCTTTAAATATTTTTGCCTATAAATTAATATTTATTTATACTCTCTCTATTGAAACTGTTTCACCTGTATCATGACATCTTGCATTAAATAATTCGGCCTGTAATTCATCCAATACCAAAAATGCAGGATTTTTCTAAAATATCTAAGGTAAATTTGATGGATCACCACCATATGCTATTACCTTCTATTATTTTAGAAACTCAATCTCTTTTGTATATTCATTAGTTGCCAACTTTGGTTTACCTGTTTGAGGTCTCATTAACTTTTAATAATAATATTCATTTTTATAATCCTTATAGTATGTATATTATTAGTTTCAACAATCATCTAATAGTTTCTCATAAGCATCATATTATTTTTAATTACCTCTTACATTCTAAAATTATTCTATTACTTCTACAATCTTTATTGTCAATCTCCCTAATTTTTTTATTGTCACCTCATCTTAATATAGATTTTAATTCTATAGACTTCATTCTAATTAAGATCAATCTTTAAGATCAATCTCTAAGTTCTTTGTTTTATATTACAAATTTAAATACAAAATTACTAATTTTGATAGACTTTTAATATTATTTAAAATATATAAACATCTAATCTAATTATTTTACTGTCAAATTCTCCTATTTCATTATTTCTTTTGAACCACTTAATTTCATACAATCTCTTTATTTTTTCAAAGTTACTTTGTGATTGTATTAAAGAATAGTCAATATTTACCATTTATTCAAAAAAGCATATTGGATTTTATAAAAATTCTATAACAACATTATTATTAGGTAATTATTTCTTGATGTCATTAAAGTAGATTTAGAATTTCTACTTTCTTAATCTCAATATTTAAGTATTTTCTTAAACAAAACTGATTAAATATAGAATCCCAAATTCTTTTAAGGTAAATTTTTTTTAGAATTTCAGCTTATGTTTCAAATAAATATTCTGACAATAATTCAAATTCGCCATAACGTCTATATACGATAATGTCTCCATTTTTTATTGGATAACAATAATGACCTTCCTTATAATTAGGATCATCAACAATTATAGTTTAAGTAATTTCTTATTATTCTTATGATAAAAGATCAAAATTTAAATAATCTTTTAAGTGAACATTATGAATAGTTTCAAGAACTTAAGCTAAGTTTGATTTATATTTACTTACAATCTAATTAATTTAGTATTTGCATTTTCTAATATTAAAATAAAAAACTTATTTTGGTGAGATTAATTTCTTCATATCTAATATATAGTTAATTTAGAATGATTTGTAGGAATTATGAAAGAAGAAATAGAATAGGAAAATGTTTATATAATAAATTATGTAATATTTATTTTGATAATAATTTTAAAATCACCATTCCATTTATTAGGCTTCCTCAACTTTAGGTTAGGGTTGATTCTTTTTAGTCGAAAACTTTTCTCGATCCCTACTGTTACTTCTATCTCTTCTAGAATTGTTTGATTTAGGACAATTTTTCTTAATATGTCCATTTTAGCCACAATTATGGCATGCACCCACTATAAAAAATAATAGATAATAATTTACTTTTAGAATCTCCTCCTGTATTTCTTGGTTTATCTCTAGTTTATCTACAGTCATTTGCATTATGTCCACGTTTATTACATTTAGAACAAGTAACATTGTCTAAGAAATTATAATAAAGAATATAAATTACATGAGGAATCTTCATGTTTGACTCTTTCTTCTTTAGTTTTTTCTTTTTTAACTTCCCATTATGAATTTAATTAGTTTAATCTATCATTAGTTTCTGGAATAGGTGGTTTAGTTCTTTTAACATAATCTTTATATTCTTAAGTTCTAAAGTTTTTCTTAAACCATAAGGTTAAATCTTTAAGATTATTTTACATAACCGAATGAAAATTTAGACCTTCAGGTTTAACTTTAATATATTCTTTTTCAACTTTATTTTTTTATTTCATATACATAAGTACAATGTATTAGGGTGCTTTATCAGTAACACAAAATCCATATGGAATGATTTCTTCATCTCTTTCTTTGTCTTCTCTAAGTTTCTTTTCTAATTAATCCATTTTTATATTATAAAATTTTTTATTGTTAACAACAGCTTCCATATGTAAATTACATTGATTAATATAATTTTCAAAGATTTCATCAAAAGATTCATAAGTTTTACCATTCAAAAAAAGTTAAGGTTTATAACTTTAGGAAGATTTTAATTCTTAAACATAAAGATGAGCAATAACACCTTCATGGAATTTCCAAGTGATAGTTAAATGATCTTTAAGTCTTTAATTAGGTCTAATAATATATTCTCCAACAGGTTGACTTTCAATATATTCAAGAGCACCTTTAAGTAATACTTATTTAAATTTAGGATGATTAATATTTCTAAGTATTAATTTTTATGATTATTTTTATTTATTAGGCATTTAATCTTATGGTATGGTAGTCTAATCAAATTCTTTGAATTTACTTTAATCAAATGTTTATATGACTTTATTACAATAATCATCATAACAAATATTGGAATAAGGCCAAGGATCATATTTATGTGGTTTAAGATATTCTTAATCCCATCTTTACCAATCTGGTTTTAAAGACAATTCAATTATTAGTATATTAATACTATCATTTTTATTATTATTTTCTGTTGCTGGTATTCTTTTTACAAATGCTTTAATAATTTATCCAATTCCAAATTCTTATTATAACATATCTTCTTTTCTAAGAGTACCACATAAACCATTATCTGAAAGCTTTATTAACAATTTATCACTATCCTTGCTCTTATCTTTGCTTTCTAGTTTTTTAGTAATTTATCCTTAAACTATACTATTCTTACGGAAAGTATATGGTGATTCTTAAGTTATAGCATAAAATATTTCAGAATTACTCATTTCTTTATTGGCAGTATCAAATTTATATAGAAAAGGATTTGTTAATTCCTCTTTCATAAATTAAGCTACTAAAGTAAATTTTTCACTTCCATCTTTTTATTCTCTTTATTTAGCCCAATCTTCTAATTGAAGATCTTCCATTTTTTGAGGTTAACTCATTAATTATCTTACAATAGTATTTTATTTATCATCCCTTCCACCAACTTCTAATGCACATTTAGCTATATGAACAGCATCCGAATACATTTTAATTTATAATCTTGTTATATCCAAAGGTTAAATACCTCTCTATATTTTAATAAACCCTTAAACATTTTTAAATACTACTTTTTTAAGAATCTAAGTCTTTAGAATATCTTATCTTTATATTTAAATATATTCCTTTTAATCTTATTCTAATTTTTAATAGATGAGTCTCTCATCCTCATAGTTATTATTAAATAAACTCTTACTTAATAAACCTTTAACCATACTTAGTAAATGTTATGCCTATCTTCTTCCAAGACCATTCACAAATTACATCTAATCTGCTAAATGTTTATGCAAAGTACAATCTACTAAATCTATTCCTACCTAATTAACAATTTCCGTTGCAGTTTATTTAAGTGCATCTAATAAAACCTATTAACTAACCATTGATTATAAAGGATGCAAATTTAAATGTAAACATCCATTTTTATCTATTGAATCACTCCATAAATTAAGTACTTCAGCCATTGGATTCAATTTATATCTTGCTAAAGATATAGCTTCTTTAAGAATTGGTGGAATATCTGGTAATTAAGAATTACTCTTCTCACTCATACTATAAATTCTAGAGATTTATGAATCCGCCAATGTTATCCAAACAGATGATGTTTATTAATATTTCTTACGTAAATCTACTCTTAATTTTAAACAATCAGAATGATTTGCTGATATAACAACAAGATCTGGCTTATATTTTTCAAAGAAATTATCAAGTAATGCTTATTCTTTCCTTATTTATTCTACCATATCTGGTCTTCTTTCATCTTATGTTAAATAATTAAATATTTATAAAGTTTATTATTCTCCTTTGTAATCAATAACTGACATTCCAATATATTTTTTTTAAATTGAACAATCTTAAGAATAAGCTTTAAGTACTTTAATATCATTTTATTCTTAACCAATAACAAGTGACATAATTTTAACATCTGGGTTAGTTGTTTATTACATTTATTAATTATTAGCCACTTCACTATTATGAGGTTGTTTATTAATTAGTTATTTGAATTTCTATTAACACATCTTAACAATATGTCCAGAAGAAACAAATTGTAATTTATATTTAATTTATTTTTCTAGAATAGGATACCATAATTCCTATAATATACCTCTCAAAATAAGATCTCTAATTCTCATAACACTCTCTTATTCTTTATCATCTATTTTAACAAACTTATCATACAACATTACCATAATATCATCTCTAGGTAGTTTTTCTTTCTTATGATCTTTATCCTTTGAAATAGTAAAACTTATTTTAATATATCCTAATTATTCTGCTCTCAAACATTACATCCAAGTTTAATCTTCCATATATTTATATTATCTGTATTTAATTCTTTTAACAGGATAGAAATAACTTACAGCTGTGATTTCTCTATTCCCTAATTGAGTAGGTTCAGTAGATATTAATAAATTATCTCGATAAATTTGACTAATAAAATCTCTAATAAATGGATGATGATACAATTCCATCATTAAATACTTTTGTAATAACTTTATGTATTCAGATGAATCCTAAGATCTTGATTCTTAATTCTCTTATTAATGATTCCATAACTCTTCCTTATCCTATATAATCTTCCTATCTAATTACACGCTCTTCCCTTATAATTTAATAAAGAACTCATCTGATGTATAACAGAATTTTAATGCTGTTTCATCAACTCTTAATTTAATTTATTCTAAAATTGCCTTCTCCTTTTTATGAGGTTTCTTTTTTGAATTCAAACTTAAATTCTACAATTCTTTCTATATATTATTTATCTTCATTGTCAATTACTCTTATTCTTACTCCATTTATTAATCAGAATTCATTCTCTAATGCAATTTTTAATTCTCTCTCATTAATTCTTATTCTAAAAACACCTTCTTCTTGCAATTATCCTTCAACATTAAATAATCTATATAATCTTTTAAATTCTATAAATCTTCAATCTCCTTAGCTTTCTATAAATATATAATAGCTGTTTCTTTTTGTATCTAATAATCTCCAGGTATCTGATCTATTAGTTTAGAAATTCTATTTTTAAAATTACTGAAATGTTCCCACTCATAATCTAGTTCTCTTATTTTCCAATAATGTTCTAATTAGAATGCCTGCGTTATTAAATGACGTTTGTATGTATAGATATACATTATATCTAAATTCTCTTTTCTATAGAACTCTAGAATAAGTTTGATTCCAACTAAAACATCTGGTAAATTTTTTAAATCGAACTAAGAATACATTTTTTCTCCAATCCATTTCAATTATTATTCTGATGCTTCCTCTCTTGCATTCTATAATATTTATCCATTAGCCATCTTCATATGTGTTATTTAAATTGATTCAGGTACATCTTATTTTAATATATCTTCATCAATCTAATTCAAAAATGCCAACTCTCTTTAACTTGGATCAAACAATTTATTAATTAAATCATTCTATTCATTCTCATCAATTGCCTCTGGTGATAATGGCTCTTAATATTATCCACCTTGTTCATCATCTAAATCCACTTCATCATCATCTTTTGCTATCTTCCTCAATCTACCAAATTTAGGTGCTCTCTAATTCTCATCTATTAACATTAAATCATCAGCTGATAACTCTGCATCATAAGAATCATCTCGTCTATTTATTATTTATAAAACTCTTACTCCTATATTTCCTCCTCCTCAATATCCTCATCTGAATCAACTACAAAATCATCTTTCTAATAATCATTTCCTCCTTCCTCTTCTGATGACTCCACTTTCTATTTACCTTTTCCCATTATTTAATAAATTTAATGCTTTTAAAAAATTATGCTTCAATTTATATTACAAAACTTTTACAGCCATATTAATTAATTTTATTATGTAAAACGAAAGGTTATAACGTCTTCTTAGATCCAAAGGTACCTCCTACATTCCTCATCATACACATACTATCTCACCTTTCACTAAACCAACTCAAAATTCCAACATTCAATCCAACAAATATCTAACTAATTATGCAGTCTAAAACTTATAAAATTAATCTACACATATTACTATGTATTTTCATTTTTACAATCTAGAACACCATCTACAGAAAGAAGACTTATACCTACCACATAACCTATCAATCTTAAACCACATCAATCTTCATCTGTCTCACCTATACGTCTTGTTCAAATGTCAACTGAAAGAATCTAATAACCTTAAGAAATACATGAAGTTCATCATTTTGAAAGACCCATTCAAGTTGTTACTGCTGAAGACATGGAATATAAATACAAATTCAAAATTTCATAATTAGAATCTACTGTCTATCAATTATAAGTTGAAAATTAAAGAATTAAAATTAATGCATCCATACAATAATCTATTCCTATTGAAAATATTACGAAAAATAATGATTTTGAAAGAATTAATTCAGATCTAAGAATTAAAGAAGAATAATTTAGAATTGAAATCAAACAACTCAAAGAAGAAATACTAAATTGGAAAAATAGATATTCTTAACTTTAATAATAATCATCCAATTAAAATGGTTTCAATGAAGAAATACGATAACTTAAAAAAACTATTACATAATTACAAGAAGATAATCAAGATTTATAATCACAACTCAACAATAAAGGTCAAGAAATCATGAAAGTTAGAACCATCTTAAATGAAAAAGATGATATCATTGATTAACTTAATGACTAAATCTAAGAACTTCAAGTTGTTTAAGAAAATTACAGCCGTGTTGAAACTACATTAATTTCTTTGCAAGGTGAAGTTGATGTTTGGAGAAAAAAGTTTAAAGAAAAAAATGAAGAAGCTTCTGAATTAAGTGAAAAACTTATAATGGCTGAAACCTCCTTAGAAGCAATGAAAAAGAGATAAACTGTTCAAGTTAAAGAAGTTAATGTTACTAAAACTAATAATAATAAAATTGGTGCTACAATGACATAATCTATAGATATGCCAGGTAGATTTTCAACAAATCGAGGATCTCATTATTCAAACAAGCAATAAACTTGACATCTGTTGTTTTAATTTTTTTTAACTAAGTTTTTTTTTATTTAATTAATACAATAAATAATTTTTTATGATTCCAAATAATAACACTAAATAATCTTTTCAAGACTTGACTAAAAAGATTATATTGGCTACCAATATACTTGTTAATAAGATTGAGATTAAAGCTCATGAATATTAGACTTTTTGGGAATTACTTAATGAAGTTTAAGATAATGCTTCCATTTATGTTCTTGAATTATTAAAAATTATTGATTAAACTGAATATAAAAGAAAAAAAGAACCATATAGTTTAGAAAGTTTACTTGCTACTTTGTTAACAATTAGTATGTTTAAAAATGTCGAAAATGTTAAAAAATAAAAAGATTTTAAGGAAGTAAAATAAAATTGGGATCATCATATTGTTAGTGCTCATAAAAAATAATAACTAATGAATCCATACTCTATATCAATAGTGTGTAATTTACACTTTATTTTCGAATCCCAATAGTTAGAAGATACTAATTTTACAGGTTTTTTAATAGGTGCAGTTGCATTTATGCCAGATTTATTTAAAGTTGCTAAGCCTGAAAACATTGAACTAATGTATGATTCTTTGAAATAGCATTATTAATTGGTTGAGTAATATGGTAAAACAGTAAGAATTAAAAACGATTCCTTTTATAATTTATTACTGGATGAAAGATTTGATTTACAAGAAACTGGAGAATTTATGTTTTGCTATGAATATTTAATTAAACAAATAAGAACTAAATACAAAAAATCAAGCAGAGTTTATTACGATTCATTATTAAAATATTTTAAGATGATTCCATTTATAGCTTAAGATTTTCCAGAATAAGCAGAAAAATCTGCATTATCACTATTGCATATGACAAAATAATTGATTACTTTTTATTGTTGTGAAATAGTTGATCTTTTGAAATCACTTCTTAATTAAATAGAAATATTTAGAAGATGGCCATTTCCAGTTGGAGTAATGGCAAATGAATTGGTTTAGATATTATATTAAGAATAAAAATCAAGAGGAAATGCCTTTAGAATGAAGATTAGAGAAGAAATTCCATAGATTGATTTTTTAGATGATGATTAATTTTAAGAATTATAAGATTAAAGTAGTTAAGATTAATAAATTCCTATATCAGGATTAGCATAACCAAAATAAGAATCATAAATATTATCTGTCTATGTATTTTATGAAAATAGATAAAATAATGCAAATAATGTATTATAATATGCATAATTTGTTTTAAGAAATAAGAATCCAAATAATGCATAATTATACACCCCAAATAGTTTAAGATGTTATATTTGTGCATAAATATTGTAATTATATCAAAAAAAAAATGTATAATTTGAATTATTTATAATTAGTAAGGAAAGAATCCAACTCCACAATTATCAGCATTCAAAGAAGTAGATATATTTAATTTATACTGTAAACTGTTGACAATTGTTGAGAAATGTGATAATTTGGATTCTATTGCTGATATAGAATTAATATATGAAAATGCTTTTGATGAAATAACTAAAGACTTAATTAAACATAGTTAAGAACCAAATATTAATTAAAAAGAAGTTCAAGCAGTAATGAATAATCAAGTAATTAATAATTTTGATTATTTTTAGTTATCGATTCCTGATTTTCCTTTGTTTTATTTTCATAATGTAATATAGAAAAGTTTTACTTTTACTGCTCCAAAACAATCTTTTTTAAAATTAGAATAAGGATAATATATGGCACCTAATTAATTAATTAAAGAGTTTATTTAAAGAGCATATGATAACCATATGCCTCTACATACAGAACCATTAAGATTGTTAGTAGTAGGATCAGATGCAGAATTATTTGAAGTATGTATGTTGTTAGGGGAAATATATTTAAAGGATCCATTCTTATTGAGAACTTTGGATATTAGAGTTTTTATTGTTCCAACTAAGGATTGTGCTTTGGCATAATTTCTTGCAGTAAAAGATCCATGGTATTAAAGATATCTTTATTTACCTTTTATGGAAGATATTCTGATTCCAAAATTAGAATCTATTAAAGAAGATAATAATAAATATGTTTAAGAAGCAAATAAAGTGTTAGGATAATTACCTTTAGAATAAAAAGCTTGGTGTTTAAATACATATTTAAGAGAAGGGAATAGAGCTTATAATGTTAGAGTTTATAAGCTTAAAATCTTTTAAAAAAATTTAAGTTATGGAGGAATAGCAATGACTGAATAAATGTAAGGTTTAAATGCAAAACCTTCAAATTCAACTGATGGAATTATGAAAAGTACTCTGTTCTTTTGTTCATATGTAATGTTTGGTGCTATTGCTGAATTTGAATTACAAAAAGAGAAGTCTAAGGATGAAAAATTATAGAAATTATCATTTTATGATTTTAAAGAAAAAAACCTTTGTAAATTTTAATATTTAAATATCAACATGTAAACTGAATAAACTGATATGCTTGGAAATATTACAGCGAATATCAATAAAGACGATAAGATTTAAGTTTAATTACATAATTGCAAAATTAACAATGTCTATACAGATTTTTTTGAGGGTAATATGCCTATGCCTCATACTGATTGGCTAGAGTTATCTTATATTACTTATGAAAATTCTAAATTATTTGATAGTGGATTGAGACAAAAAAACATTTTTAAAAAACATTCTTAAGGTATTATATTATAAATAACTTAAGAATCAATATAAAATGCATTTAAATCTTTATTTACAAATATTTCAATAACAAAGATTAATGTAGAGGAAGCCACTAAAAAACCATTTTCAATAATTGTTGATGGAAATATATATACAGATGTAGTTTAATTTAAGATTTGTAATACTCATATGAAAAAAGCAAAGATTGCTTAAACATAAAAAAAGAAGGATAATCCAGTTGATTTAAGTTCAATAAAACATTTGAATTTACCAGTGATGAGTTTTTTACCATTCAAAGTATGAATACATTAATCTATATAAATAATTGTCATAAATTAAGAATTTAATTATAAAAATGAAATTACCAAGTATTAATAAACCAACATCAGCATAATCAGGAAATCGATAATTACCACCAAGGTAGAGTAATAATGGAATAAGCAATTTAGAAAAGAATTTATTTAATAAACTTAATGAATATGATGATTTAAATAAGATTGATACTAAAAAGATTTAGGTTTCAGAGGTGAAGTTTAATAATAAGAAAATAGATAATTCTAATGATCAAATGGAATCTTTAGCTAAGAGAGCAAATACTTTGAAAAATTATAGTTAAACAGAGAAGATCAAAGATTTAAAATCATCATAATAATAAAAACAAAAATAATAAGACACTGTTTTTTTGACTCATAATTAATAGGTTAAATCAGAAGAATCTAATAGTGATTAGAATGATAGTAATTCTGATAGTAGTATAGAGGATTTATTATAGAAAAGTAGAACATTGGATAAATAGAAAAAAGTTATGTTAAATTTTGAAGATGATAGTGAAGTTGGATAATTAAATAAGATGTTATTTTAAAGTAAGATTATAAAAGTGTATAATTGATAGCTGATATTGATTTAGATGAATAGTTTTAGAGTATGTGCATTTTGAAAAAAACAATATCATAGATGTAAGAATCAATGAAATCTTTGGGATATGGAATCAATGATAACTTAATGGATGAATTGAATTAATAATATGATGAAATGATAAAGCTGCAAAGGGAATCCTAAGTAGCTAAGTGAAATTAATTAGGCAATTGAAGAATATTAAATGAAAGAGAGCAATTAAAAAAATAAAATGCCTGCATTACGTTCAAACAGTGTTAATTAATAAAAAAAATAGAAAAAATGATGAAATGACATAGATATATTTTAATATATATATATATATTTGTGATTATCAAATTAGTCATCATATATGATCTAACTATGGTATTTTATTTATTAATAAAAATGTAAAATCAAAATATTCCACAATATGAATTTGACACTACAATTTACAAGGACTATTTAAAGAATAAGATTATTGCATTATTTGAAACGATGCCTGGAAATAAATAGTTGATAATGAGTTAGAGAGTGTTACAATTACTTAAATTAAGCATAGAAAATAAATTACTATAGGAAAGTGGAATAAAAAAGACTTTAACAATAGAGAATATAAATTAAATAGAAAATGATATTACTTAGATCTTTATCATCATTCCACCTAAATTAGATGTAACAAGAAAGATTGCAAAAATGATAAAAGCAGCAAATGGACCCAATAATACCTATAAGTTAGTATTTTGGCCTTCAAGAACAATCTTAGCAAAGGAATTATTGGAATAAGAAGGAGTTTTAAGTAGTGTGGAAATAAAGGATTTTTCATTTGATCTTATTCCACTTGATTTGGATGTATTAAGTTTAGAAATGCCTGATGCTTTTAGAGATATGATGATAGATTAAGATTTATCAATATATAATTATGTTGCAGATAGTATCAATAGAATATAGATTGTGATGGGAAATATTCCTAATATATATTGTAAAGGAGATGGAGCTAAAATGGTTTATGATATTATAAAAGTAGAAAATTAATAATCTGATTAAAATCAAGATTCTTAAGAGGTGGAATCTTTAATTATTTATGATAGAAGTGTTGATTTAATAACTCCGATGTTAACCTAATTAGTTTATGAAGGATTAATAGATGAATAATTTGGCATCAATGGTAATTTAATTAGTTTACAAAAGAAGGTATTTGGAAAAGATGGATAGGAAGGAGAAGAATATTAAACATTATAATTAAATTCTGAAAAAGATCCTTTGATTTATAAGGTAAGAGGATTATAAGTGGCATCATTAGCTAAATATTTATATGAATAAGCAAAACAATAGGAAGCAGAGAAGACTGAATTTTAAAAGGAAAAACAAGCTCAATTGAATGAAAAGATTGTATAATAGGCAAAGAAGATTAAATTAGAATAGGAATCAAATTCAAGACGTATTAAAATTAGATATATATAGATCTAAATATAAGTGGAAAGATAGCTGAGAATATTAAAACAATTTCATTTTATAAGTTATTGAGTTTAGAATAAGGAATAATTAATGGAGATAAAACAGAAAGAACTTTAGATTACATAGAAGCTATGATCTAATTAGAAATGGATTTAAATAAGATTGTTAGATTGTTAACTTTAAGAACTTTAGTGGATGGAGGTTTGAAGCAAAAACCATATGATTATATGAGAAGAGAAATTGTTCATGTCTATGGATTTAAAACTATTGCATTCTTAAATAATTTATCAAAAGCAGGATTAGTATTTAAGTCTGATGCTAAACAACTTTTCTTTAAATTATAAGAACAATTTAAATTACTTAATGTAGATATTAGATCTGATGATATTGATCCTAAAGATCCTGCTTATACTTACAGTGGTCATTGTCCACTTTTGTATTTTTAACCTATATATTTAGGGCTCGTTTAACAGAAAAGGTTTTTGATAAAGGATCATGGAAACCTTTTAAAACTTAAATGCAATTGATTAATGGTTTTTAATATGAACCTGAAAGACCTATTAAATTAAATATTCCTGGCAAAAAACCTATTGTAATTATTTATGTTCTAGGTGGTATTACATATGGAGAGATTGCATCTTTGCGTCTTCTTGGAAAACAGTTTAATAAAGAAGTAATCATTTGTACAACTAATATGACTAATGGTACAAAGCTTATTTCATCATTAAGAGAGAGGATTTGACAATTATATAAATACATAGACAAGCTGTTGTTTTATTCAATTATTATATTTATTAATGTAAACTAAATAATTTTTTTATGATTCTTCTTAAACTAATGATAAGAATTAATGGGTTAAACTTGATGCAATTAAACGTCCCATTTCAACTATTAGATTATTTGAAGGAACTCTATTTATTAAAAGTAAAAAACAAGAAGCTTTTAAACCTAAATTTTTTAAGTTGTTTTCTGATAGATTGAATATTTATAAAGTATAATATTCTTGACTTTTATTCTTAGAATGGAAGAGAATAAAAAGAAATTGCTGCCCTTTTCTTAACTAATGTTTATCTAGACTTAAGATCTATAATTTAATCTGAGAAAGATAAATTTTTTATAATCTTACTAAATGGAAATAGAAAAGTGGTTTTAAATGCTCGTTCTTAAGAAAGTAGAATTAAATGGATTGAACAATTCAAAAAAACATGCATACTGAATAATTATAAAGATGTTTTTACAAACATTAAAGTATTAGGTAAAGGTACATTTGCAAAGGTAACAAAATTCATAAATAAGGTTCTATTAGCTCAAAAAATAGAAAATAAATCTAAATTTGCCGTGAAGACTTTTTAAAAGTCAGCTTTGATGGATAAAAATAATACTTAAAGGGTATTTTTAAATTAAAATAAACTTCTAGTAAGGATTATTAAATGAAATCAATTTGTTAAGATCATGTGATCATCCAAATATTATTAAACTTTATGAAATTTATGAAAGTGGAGATTATATTTATTTAGTTATGGAATTTTTAGAAGGTGGAGAATTATTTGATTTAATATTAGAGACTCCTTTTTTTATAGAATCTAAAATTGCATTAATTATGTTCAAATTATTTGATGCCTTAGAATATCTTCATACAAAAGTAATATTTATTTCTATTTAATTACAAGAATATTATGCATAGAGATATTAAACCAGAAAATATATTATTAAAAGACAAATCAGAAAATTTTGATTTAAAAATTGCCGATTTTGGATTATCATCTTATACTGAAAGTGAAATGACAATTAAAAGATGTGGAACTCCTGGATATGTTGCTCCAGAAATTTTAGATGATTAAAAATATAATGAAAAAGTAGATGTATTCAGTGCTGGAATTATTTTCTATATATTGTAAAATGTTGATAAATTATAGACTAACTGGATAAGCCCCATTTTATGGAAATAGTTTGGATGATGTAATTGAAAAAAATAGAGCTTGCCAAATCAATTTTAAAGACTTAAAAATATCTTAAGATGCCTTAGATTTATTACATAAGACCTTAGAACCAAATCCTAAAAATAGAATCTCATCCTTAGAAGCTTTATCACATCCTTTTATTTCTAGATTATATAAAAGATAAATTAAGAGTATGGATGATATTCCATTAGATGATTTACCAAATGATAATTATAGTGCTTTTGAAAATATGAAAAAGTTCTGTTAAAATGATATGAGATTTAAAATGTCTAAACTAAAAAAAAATGAATTGATTTAACAAACTCCTTTTATGGGTGTAAGAGAATATGATCCAATAAAAGCTACATAAGATAGTTGGCTTTATGAAAAATCAGGTGAATTAAAATAAATGTTTCGATCTCCCTTAATTTAATAATAATCTTCTGATTCTGATTCTTAATCTGATGTTTCAATTTTAAATACTCCTGAATCAAAAAAAGATACTTAAAGATATATTTAAATTAATGCATTGTAACAAATAGCTTGTAAATAATCACCAAATCAATCTATATATTCACCTAATAATTAATAAAAAGAATAAATTTAAATGAATTTCAAGAAAGCTAGTTAAGTGAGAGATCAATTAAAAAAATTAGGATCTTGATTAATTTTAATAAATGTTTTTCAGTAATGATTTTGCTCATTAATTTTTTTATAAATAATATTTGTTTTTTAATGTCATAATTAACTTATAACATAAAACAATTTAAATCAAATTGATTTAATCCATTTATGCTCCTCATCACCAGTCTAAAATTAATAATTCAATTTACCTAAATTTTTGTTATAATATCAAATAGTTGAAGTGAAAGTTCTCCTGCATTTAATTTTGAATCATACTAAATTTCATAGATTTTATCTTCAAATCCAATTGCTTCTATAGGTTAAATACTAACAGCTGTGCCTGATCCAAACATTTCGATCATCTTAAATATATTTAATTTTAATACTCTTCCATCTTCAATTGCTTCAATTACCTCTTAAATATAGAGTTTCTTCTCAGTAACCTTAAATTTTCCCATACTTCTTGTAAGTTCCTATCTATTATTTCATATTATACCAAAATAGAATCTCTCAAAATTCCAGGTAGAATTGTGCCATCTAATATGGGTGTAACTAATTCTCTTTCTCCTTGTTTATTTTTCCAAAAGAAGAATAAATTACAAACTCCCATTTCTTGTACTAATCCATTTGGTAACATCCATAAATTTTAATGAAATCCAATTTTTTAAACTTCTTTTAATGGTAAAACAGTAGGAGCATAATTACCAGCAACTTTATATCCACCTACTCCTCCTGGTGCTGATCGAATCTATTGTTTAAGAATATTATTTTACTGTTGATGTATTACAAAATACTCTAACGGGTTTTAAACCAGATGGAAAATAAGGACCTACAGGACATAATGCAACAAATAATTTAGCTCTACTTGATGCTCTAACTCCTAAAGCCTCTTCTGTTGCCATCAATGTTGGTCTAATATAACAACTAAATCCTGGTCTATCAGGAATCCAATCTCTATCCACTTTTAATAATTATTCAATGCATCTTTCTAATTCTGCACCATCAAAATCTGGTAATGATAATCTCTTTGCAGATTACTTCATTCTAAACATATTACAATTCAATCTAAATGTTCTTATCGAATTATTAGGACCTCTATAAGCCTATATTTTATATATAATATAAAAATCAATTACTTTTGCACCTTCAAAACATTCTATTGCATAATGTAAACATGCTGAAAATGGATGAATACTGAAACTTTTAAATGGAACAATTTAAGGTCGACTCCATCTATTTCAAAAATTTATACAATTTTCTACCCCATCTTTTCAGACCAATCAATCTCTAACAAATGATCTGTATGAAAAGCCCCAAATGTCATTATTTTAGGATCACAAGGTGGTTTTGTAATATAATGCATAGTATGAGTAGTTGTAAGATCTCTAGCCTACAAATTCATTTCTATATATATTTACTTAAAAAGATGGATAAGGACAACTTAGATCCAAGTTAGAATAATATGAAAAAGAAAAGGCTGAAGATCTCCAAAGACTTCTTAACATCATTTCTATTTTATTTTTTATTTCAAAATTTAATTTCATCATTATTTAATACGTAATATACTTATAATATGACTCAAAAATAAATTTAATTAATTTCATATCATTCATAATCCTTAATTTGTTGTATTATTTTCTTTTCTTGCTTTAAATTGTTGTATCAATTCTGCCAAAGGGGCTAGTTCCTTTCCCTCTACTAATTTAAATTCATCTTTAAACTTAATCCTATATTATACCTATAAAATATATGAAATGCTTAAAACAAGTATTCAAATGATACTCTAGTTCTAAAGCCATTATATGTTAAAAATGAGAATGATATATATGAGCATAAACTCTAAATAATCGTTTAAAAATAACCTTTACAACAGATAAAAATGTTTTAGGAAATGGAATCCCTATATATCTAATTTAACAATTACCTATTTAACATGGGAACAAAGAATCATTATTTAATTGATTTTCTACCCATGTCATTAAATAATCAATATACTCAGAAGCAGATACTTTTAATGGTGTTTTGATATTTTATCCATCAGCCCATAAATATTCATATCTAATTTAATCATTATTAATTATTACTTTGGTCCTGCACACATATTTGGACATAACTCAGGAATACAAAATTCTACTAATGTCCCATATAATATAGAAATTTCATTATAAAATTCAATTGTGTTAACAGCTAACCATTCATTCAAATCTTCTCCATTAGGTAATTCTACAGCTAATAACATATTTCCAGATCCAAGTGTCATCTAAGCTATTTATTTTAAACCATATCCTCTTTGATTTTTATCAATTTATTTTAAAGGTTTAAAAGTTTTTGGATCGTTTGGATTGGCTTGCATAAATTTCAAATTTAAAACTTATTACTTTTAATATAATAATTATTTTTAAAATAGTTTTGAAAACTTTTAAAGATTCTAATAAACTGCACGCATTATGTATGTATAGAATAAATTTAAATTTAATAAAATATCAATAATAAAGATAAAAGTATATGTGTCATTAACTAATAACTTATTCAATAATCTTTGATTAAATTTTATATAAAATACTTAGGAGAGAATAGCACCTATATTCCACCTATTACAATAATATTTATTTGTTCTTTGATCAGAAATTTCTGATTCAGTATAGTAGACAGAATAGATGTTTTTTACATTTTAAGCTCTCTACTTAACATAATCAATCATATCTTATTCTTTTTATGGATCAAAATCTTATTCGTCAACATCAAAGACTAAAATGTAAATGGAAGTTTAGAGAAAGTAAACTATAAAAATAATTATAATGATTGTATACCATTGATAATTGGAGCATAATTTGATATAGAAGTATCATGCATTAAAAACTTCACCATATGAACTGCATCTCTTTCTTGAATTCTTTTAATTGCTAAATCTAAACATAATTTACTAAAATGAGAATATTTATTACTTTTTTAATGGTGATATTAATTCTTCATTAAAATCTTCATTGCTATTTTTACGGCTCTACATACAAAACATAGTAAGAGATTGTTTCAAACATTCATTAATATCTCCTAATATCATAATGTGATGAGTAATAACTTCATCGCTTGATTTCAAATGAATATCTGGTGGAAGTTCAGATGTATCAATATAATCATTTGAAACTTAGCAATGAGCATGTTCAAATCCTTCTATTTATTTTGTTGGATAATCTTTATCATCTACTTATTTTAATCCATTAATCCATTTTAATTTTTTATCATCATAAAAGAGATTAGTCTAATTTTATCCAATTGTAGCAAGCTATAAATTTTTATCATAATTTACTTATATATACTCTTCAAGATTATCAGAATCAAAAGCACACCGTCTACGTCTTGACATAAAAAATTAATAAATATAAAATCAATAATAACAACTTAATTCATCAATTCGTAAGAAGAATTAATTTCCTTTTAACTGGTTTTAAGAATTACTTTAAAAAGAGAAGATAATTTAAACCAAATAAAATTAATAATACTCTTCTTTTCATTAAAATTTTTTGGATGCCTCATATCAAATATTTTTAATATTAGATTTAATTAAAATTCTGTTTTTCTTTAAATTAGAAAAAGGTTTTTGAAATAAAAAAAGTTATTTTACATAAATTAATCAACCAAGATTAATACTCACTAATTTCTTAATAATGCGAAATTGTTTTCACAATTTTAATGATATTTTTTATTTGTTCAATTTATAAAAAAGAGAAAAATTGAAGTTTATTTGAAAGTTAATTTTTTAATTCAATCTAAAAAATTAAAAAGTTTAATAAAAATGTATAATAAAAATACCATTTTCGATGAACTAAATTTATGAATTATAGTATTTATTTATTAAGATTATTTTTGAGACCTTATTTAATTATTTTAGGCAAAATTTGGATATCTCAAGCCATAATATTTATCAATAAAAAATTGTAAAAATTGTTTTTTATGTCACTTTTATTTAGATTTATATTTTTCATAAAATTTATGAGCTTTTTAAATATTGGCTTCCTCTATAAGACCATAATCTAAACAATATTTAAGAGCCAATATAGATTCTGGTTTTTCTCTATAAAGTGATTCATAATAAATTCTGCATGGATCATCTTCAGGTGGAGTCTCTTTTTTTTAATATTATTTGAAATTGTCCTTGTCTTTTTCAACACTTTCAGAATTTTCATCATCATCCTAAATAATATTAATTTATATGTACATCATCTTTTATTTATTTTTTTTTTGTATTATTTGTTGTTTTATTCTATTTTTAAGGTTAAACTTTCTTTTTTTTATCCTGTTTTTCAACCTATTCTTCACTAGATTAAGAATAGTCTTCAGATTCTTCATCTTTTTATTTTTTTGCTGATGCATTTTATTTTTTTTAAGTTTATTTTTAAATTTTCTTTTAAACTTTTGGTTCATAAGCTTCTTCTGATTCATCATCATCAGAGTCATACTTTTTTTTTCCTTTTCCTTTTTTTGGAGGCATCTAATATTTTATATTAATTAATAAAATTTTTAAGTTCAATATTAAATTTTGATATTTAAACTGAATTATCAAATTCAAGTCTTGATTATTTTGAATATTATATCCATATGAGTTAATTAGAGTTAGATAATAAATTAAATAAATATTTTCTTTAATATAAAAAACTAATTAAAAATTTGATAATTTGAACCAAACTCTTAGTAAAAATATCAGAAGGATTTTTAAACTTTAATTTTACCATATTATTTAAAGGAAACTTTTAATAATAATAATGAATTAAGAAATCAGGAAAGAATTAGAAAAATAAAAGGAGAATATAATTAATAAAGAAGAAGAAAAAGAAAATCCAAACAATAAAGAAGTAGAAAAGGAGAATAAAATTAATAAAGAAGTAGAAAAAGAAAATTAAAATAATACAGATTACAAAGTCTATTAAAATGTGATAATATTTAAAAATCTTTAAATAAATATTGAAGATACCTTGAAAAACTATGAAGAATAATAGATTGGTCCAGATATTTATAAATATGATGTAATATAATTGCCAAATAATGAAAAAATTTAAGATGAATCAAAATTAAGAATATTTTGTGAAGAAAGAGACAGTAATGGTCTTTTGTTAAATAAAGACAAATAAGTTTAATTAAAAAAATTCTCTATGAAATCACCTAAACCTGAATTTAATCTTATTAAAAAATTACTTTTATCAATGCACGTTGGAGAAGAATCATGGTTCAAAATAACTAATTTTAAAAATTAAAATGAAAATGAAATTTAAGAATAAAATATTAAATATTATAAAATAAAGATAGTAGAATAATAGATTGTTGAAAAACCATTAGATTTAAAAGCATTAGAAAAGTATAAAAAATTTTATAAGTAGTCGTTTTCTTTAATTTGAAAAATTTAGAAAATATGGGAATGAATTATTTAAGAACAGTTAATTTGAAAATGCTATAAAAAAGTATAAAAAAGGAATAAATTTTATGGAGGCATGGCCAAAAATATATGAATAAGATCCTGAGGTTAATTAAAAGAAAAAATATTATTACTAATTATTTTGTAGCAATATGGCTTAATCGTATATCTTTTTAAAGGAATATGAAAAAGCCATAATGATTTTAGAAGATATTATACCTTAATGTAGAGGAAATGTAAGAAAATACTAAATATTAATAGGAATTTGAGATTAAAAGTTATTATAGAATAATTGTATGCTATATAAAGACCAGGGATTTTGATAAAGCAGAAAGATATTTAAGAGAAGTAAAACATGTTTGTTAATTGGATAATGATTAATTATAACTTTTTGATTGGCTTGACAAAGAATGTAGACCATTGAAGAAAGTGAAAATTTGAGAGTTTTAATTAAATCATATATACTGTATAAATAATTAATCATAAATGAAATAATCTAATCAAAAAATTAAACAAGCTGAACTTTTAGCAAAATAATAAAAGTAAAATGAAGCTTTGTTAGCTCCAGCACTTAATTATTTTATGAATGAATCTTAGTAGACTACAGAATTAATACAATCTTTGATGCATATATAATTTCTGAAAAATAATTGTCCTGAAGGAATGTAATTACATGATTTTGTGATGCAGGCTGCAAAATATGTTAAATTAGAAACTTTTTCTTTTGCATAAATTATATTTAATTATGGAGAGTTTGGGGATAAAATGTATATAATTTTAAAAGGAGAAGTTGGAGTTTATGTTCCAAAATCAAAAGATGATATTGAAAATGAATTGAGTTTATAAAATATAAGAAAGAGTAAGAAATTATAAATTTAAGATGATGTTTTGTTAGAAAATAGAAATAATTCAAATTACTATCAAAACGGAATTTATCTGTATCATAAAGTATAAAAATAAAATATTAAATAAACAGGTATTCCAATATTTTTCTGGATAATGTTTTGGAGATGTTGCATTAACATCTGATAAGCCAAGATCGGCTAGTTTAATAGTACTTTCTGAGATAATGTACTGTATTTCTATAAATCGGTAATAATACAAATAAATGTGTGAAAAAGCTATTTAAGAATAAAATAAAACTATGGAAATATATCAAAGAATTTTTAATGGCATATCTCAATTCAATATATCAAAATTTATTTAGAATTTAAGACCAATATCTTTAGTTTCATAATCTATTCTTTGGGAGAAAGGACATGAACCATAATAGTTATTAATAATAATGAAAGGCAGAGTTGAATTATATATAAATTTGGATGAATCTAAATATATGTAAAATAAAACAGTGTCAGGAGCCTTTACGATTAAATTAAAAAGAGTTGTGGTATTGTTAATATACTCAATATCATTAGTTGAGTCAAGTAACTAATGGACATTTTGTTGGATAGGAAGAGTTAATTGAAGATATTCCATAACGAAAGTATAATTGCCAATGCATTGATAATACAGAAGCATATTTTATGGATGCTGAAACTTTTAAAAAAATTAGAAAGAATTTTCCAGATATTATTAATCTTTTAAAAAATATTACAACCTAAAATAAAACCTATATAAATCATAGATTAACAAATGTTTTAAAGAGTATTTAAGCCTATTAAGATAAAATAAATAAAGAACCTTTAAATAATTCAGATAAAAAAACATTTTATGAATGTTTGGATCTTTAATAAATGAGTACTGAGTAAAGTAAAGTACTTAGATCTAGAAATAAAAAATTATTTACACTATCACAAAGCATTAAAAAGAAAGTAGATATTTTCTAATAAAAATATAAAGATAAATCTCCCTAAGATTTAATAATATTAAATCCTGAATTGTAATAGACTATTTAAGAACGATAGGATAGATTATATTATATTAATAACAAAAAGTTACAATACAATAGACCTCATCATTAGGATGGCTTTAGTTTATCTAATGAAATTAAAAATTTTAAATTAAACTTTTCTAAGTCTTCTTAAAGATTTTAACAATCTGAATAAAATTAATAGGACAGCAATTTTATTTAGTATAGTTCACAATGCATTTCCGAAGCAGCTCTTTCACCTGTTAGCAAGAAATCATTATAAATTCAATTAACATAATTTAGTGATTCTTTGAAAAAAAAATAATATTTTTTAATGAAAATGCAATAAACTACTATGAGATAAACTACTAAAAGCTATCTTTCTATTCGCAATATGAAAAGTCTTCATTCTCAAATTAATACTGGTAAAATGATTAAAACAGAAGTTAGTTTCATGAATGAACAAAGCTTGTAATATTATATGTTATTGTATATAGAAATAAGTATGAGAGATCTTTATAATCCCTTCCTAAATTATTATTATAAGAAAATGAAGAAAATTGATTTTACTTAATGATTAATAAACAGTGTTTATATAATTTCAATTGTTGTAATTAAGATCAATAAAAAATCAAATAGCAAATAAAACCTACACTTATACAAGTTACTCCAGCTATAAACAATCTTCTTTTTAATCTATCTAATCTATTTTTTCTATGAACAGCAGTAGCTGTATCATAAAAGACTTTAGATGTATCCTCCAATTCCAAAGATTTAACTCATATAAGATATACTTTCAATTTGGCTTAATTATTCTTTATTATTTATAAGCTTTTCGATATTCTATTAGACTGATTATTTGGTGTTATCTAATATCTACATAATTTATTTGATTTATTTTGGATCTTTATTATACTGTTTTTCGAAATAATTCAATAACTTTAAGATATTGTCTTTTTAATCATCATTAAGAATAAAACTTTCATTCAACTAAAAAGAAAAGATTGATAAATACAATTTTTGATTAAATGGCACTAATAAGCATTTCAATATTATTTTAGTTGCAATCAGATGTTGCTAAAACAAGCTAGATTATTTCTTTATTAAAAGGCATATAATACCATCTTCCTTTTTTTGATGGCAATGAGTCTCTTTGAATAATAAAATGAATTTACAATTTCTAAAATTAACTAATAGTTTTCGTCTTAAGAACCATAAGAGTATCAGATAAATCTTAAACTAGATCAATTTCTCCTTCCATTTCTATAAGCTCTAATTTTTCTCCATTTGTCCATTCTGCTAAAGCAAAAGCTTTAATATGATTCATATTTATTAATGTTAAAATTTTAAGTAAATATAAAAGGTTAGGTTTTTGATTTTGAGATATCTAAAAGTGCAACAATAGCAGAACTGAAAGCTCTAATTGGATAGAAATAATAAGTAATTTTTCAATTCAAGTAGATTTCAGCTCCCTTTGATCTCTATATATTTAATCAACTTTTAATAGAAGATGGAACTGTTAATAAGATTATATATAATTGTAAAACAGATTATCTAGATTTAAAATTTAAAGAGAAGGTAGAATTAAAAAAGTTCCAACAGTTTTATAATTAAGCTAAACCTCTTGTTTTGTGGAAGACAATTATGTCAACTATAAAGTTTATAGATAATTTTGAAGAACAAACAAAGTTAAAGACATAAGACTTAAGTAAAGTGAAAAATGTTCTTTCTTTCTTTTAAAAAGCACCTAAATTGATTAAATAGAAGACTTCAAATTTAATTACTATTTTTTCAGATCGAGTTAAAGGATAAACAATGTTGAGTCAAATTAGAATGTAAGAAGATGATTAAGCTCGAAATTTAAATAATGATACTGTTTTAAATATTCTAAATAATATGGAAAATAAAGATGAGAGAGTAAATCATCATAAAGCTTTAATCAAATCTAATAAAAAGAAATATAAAACTCCTAAATTAAGTCCATAATAAGAATAATATTTGATAAGAAAAAAGAAAGCAATTTCTTTAATACAAGATCCTGATTAAAATGAAAAAGCTAAGATACTTATATAAGAGATGAAAAAATAAAAAGAACAAATGAAAATAAAGAAATAAGAATAATTAGATAATAGTGCAGAAAAAATTGAATAGAGTTTAGAACATTATAAATAAGAAAGAGAAATTTTAATGCAATAAATTACTTAAGATAAGAGAAATAGAATTATTGAAAGACTGAATGAAAATTAAAAGAATCATGAATTACAAAAATAATTTAATAAATAATCTTAATAACTTATAAATGAGTTAAAAAATAGAATGAAAAAACAATAGGATTCTCTCAAAAATAAGGATGAACAATTAAAATCAATTTATTATGAAGAAGCAAAAGTAATTAAGATTCTATTAAAACTAGTTAAAACTTTAAGAAAAAAAGAAATAAGCTTAACCAATAAGATTATAAGAATTAAATTAGCATGAAGAAAATTATTTAGAGAATAGGGAAATGCTTAAATTGTAAAGAGATTAAAAAAAATTGGAATGGGAAATAAAAATTAAATCAGAAACTAAATCATTATATAAAGATCAAAAAGTTTTACAAGAAGTTATGAAAATTGATTAATAAGTGAAGAATAAAGATATATTAGAGTAAAAAAAGAAATAGGAATTTAAAGTTAGAAAATAAAAATATTCTGAAATAATTTAAGAATTTCATAGACCAAGTAATTTTAATAAAATGGATGTTTAAGAATCAATTGATGATTATTCAATTAATTAATCTAGAGATTCTAGAATAAAATAAGTAGTAAGATATTAAAATAAATCATAATTTGTTGAATAATTTGTAAATTAAGGAATCTAAAAAAATAGTAATTTTTAATTAAATCTTTTAGTTAAGAAAATTTAATCAGCATTAAGTTAATAACATATAACATAAAAAACTAAAATTACAGAAAGCCTTCAATAAGGTAAAATGCCTGATGCAAATACATATTTTCATTTAAGGGTACATACTCCATTGAAATCAATAATTCAAGAGAGTTCAGGAATAAAGAAACAGCCAGATTATTTGAGGGAATTTGAAAGAGAAAGAAAATCTTTGCATTAAAGTGCTTTACCATCTCTTTCAGGATTAAACAAGTAATTTTGATCACTATGATAAAAGGAAATTAAATCCTTAATAAGAAATACATCTACTCTAAAGATTAGAGCAAGAAGCAAAAAAGAAGGAATAATTAGCTCAAATCAGTTAAAATGATGATCTTTAAGTAGAAGCAACAGATTTATATTTGAAAAGTGTTTAAGCAAAATTGTAATTTTTGGATAAGAAATTATCAAATTTTTGAGTATTAAATATTTATAATTAAACAAAATGGGTTGTTCAGTCTAAAAATAAACAGAAAATAAGCATAAGCAAAGAAATCTCGAAATAAATCTTTAAAGGCAAATAGAAGAATCAATATAAAAATAATAGTAGTGTAATTTCTTAATTATTTAAAAGAATGATAAGAAACTTTAGGAGGAGATCAAGAAGAACTATCAATTTATGATAAATCATTAGAGAAATAAGTAAAAGTTCCAAAATTAAGGCAACCAAGTAAGTATTATTATATAATATTAAAGTTTACAATACTATAGTTTAAAGAAGAAGAATATAAAAATATGATGACATAGTAAAGTGAAATTACAATTCTAATGATTTATTATTTGTATTATCATCTTTTATTATAAGCACTATCCTAATAAATATTAATTCAGTGTTTATTAATAAAATTCTAAAGATTAATTGATAATAATTTGATGTTCTAAGCTTAAAAAGTTTATTTAAATTATGACTCTAAACTAGTTCATATTGATTAAAAAGAGTAATACTGAAGTTTTTTGAGTATGAATTAATATAAATTAATTTATATATTTAAATAAGTTATAGACATGATAAATTTTTCAGGTTTCATATAAAAGATAATCGTTTCTATTTTTTTTCTTCTAGTTGCTACAACATAATATGATCACAAAAACAACATTAAAACCAAATAATAAACCTAATCCCAAGAAAACATAACCGGTAATTTTTCCTGTTGACTCAATGAAATCTTTAGTTTCTTTGAAACAACTATTTTCATTTTATGAATTGTCATTGACATTACTAAAAACATAATAAGAGGTAGATTTGCACCATCCAGTACAATGTAATAAAGTTTCTGCGGCTTAAATCATTTTAGCAGCTGCAGCATATTCATTAACTTCAAATGAGGGACACTTTTAGACTTATACTATTTTTGGTGTTATATTTTCATCGGTGGTAAAATTCTTGCCTTCAAATTATTTTTATTTATCTTAGAAGGTCTCATTAGTAATATAACATTAACATAAGTCAGAACAAAAGAGTTAATCTGCTAATTATATTTAAATATCAATCTCTTTGAAGTAATCATTGCCTGTACACTCTAAATTCTATTAAATATTCAACTACCTTATCCTAAGATATCATCTGAATAAATCAGAGTGAATACAGCTAGACTTGAACATAATAAAAAAAATGTTATAGCCCCAATTTCATATATAGCTAAGCAAGTCTTCTAACATGTTGGTTTTTATTTTTTGGCTCCATGAATACCAGCTGAACCAATTAACAAGATCAATACTCCTAAAATTATAAAACCATATTCTTATAATGTTTTTAACCAATCTGCAGAATTGTAATAAAGATCTATATTTTTAAAATTATGATTTATACCTTAATAATCTAATCCAACTTAATTATATAGCACATACAATCCAAAACATAAAATTACTAAACCAATTCCTCCTATTATGCTGGCACTAAATTTAATTATCGATTTCAAACACTTTATCATAATAAATAATTTAATATATAAGAAAAAACATTATTTTTCAATTTACATCATCAAGTTGAACAATAAACAATAGAGACAATCCACAAAATTTAATAAATGCTTATATATACTATTAAATTATATATGTATATATTTTAGATCAAGACAATAACGTCTTAATTAATTCTGAATTACGTGTAAATTATTAAAAATTAAATTGAAAAATACATCAATGCAACAGCCACCAATACAGCAAAATCTATAGCAACTTGATTTTTATTAAGAAGAATATAAAGATGCAATTAGATTCTCTTGGAATACATTACCAGCAACTAAATTATAGAGTACTCGTGCAATAGTTCCTATGGGATGTTTATATAGTATAGAATTCATTAAAATTAGCACCAATGAAGGATTTGGAATCTCTTGTTTTAGTTTAATATTCCCCACTATATTGTAAGTGTGGTGCAATTTTGAATCCATATAATCAAATAGATTTCAGAAATAAATAATGGCTATGTGTGTTTTGTTCTTGTAAAAACATGTTTCCAAAGCATTATGCAGATCATATTACTGAAACTTAGTTACCTGCTGAATTAAAAAAGACTAGCACAACTATGGAATATATCTTAGCTAATTAATAAGCAGCACCAACTACATTCTTATATATTATTGATACATGCATACCTTAAGAAGATTTATAAGCCATAAGAGACTCAATTTAATAGAGTTTGTCAATTATTCCACCAGATTCATAAGTAGGACTTATTACATTTGGAAGAAATATATTTGTACATGAACTAGGATTTTAAGAATGTCCAAAATGCTATAGTTTTAAGGGATCTAAGGATTATACAACTTAATAAATTTTAGAAATGTTATAAGTAAGTACAAAACCAGAAATCTTAAAAAGATTTTTAGTTCCATTAAGTGAATGTGAATTCTCATTCAATTCTATTTTGGATGATCTTTAATGTGATCCATGGCCAATTCAACCAGGAGAAAGAGAAGTTAGAGCAAATGGATCTGCATTAAAAATAGGTTCAACATTGGTTGAAAGTGCTACTTAATTTTCTAAAATTCTTTTTTTTGTTGGAGGACCTTGTACTATTGGTCCTGGATAAGTTGTAGGACTAAAATTAGAAGAAACAATCAGATCTTATTTAGATATGTAAAAGGAAAATCCTAATACATAATATTTATAAAAAGCAAAAAAATTTTATAATGAAATTGCCTAAAGAGCAATTAAAGCAAATTTAACAGTTGATATATTTGCATTCACCTTAGATTAATTTGGTTTATTGGAAATGAAATAATTAGCAGAAAAAACTGGTGGAGTTGTTGTTATGCAAGAAAAATTTGATTCTGATGTTTTTAAAGAAACTTATAAAAAATTATTTGATAAAGATAGTACAGGTTTTCTTAAAATGGGATTTGGATCTAAAATGGATATTTTTGTATCAAAAGACATCAAAGTATAAGGTGGAGTAGGACCATGTATTTCTTTAAAAAAAGGAGGACCTATGGTATCTGAAGTATCTTTAGGAGAAGGTGGAACAACAAGTTGGTATACAGGTGGTTTAGATAGAAATTCCACAATTTTATTCTTGTTTGATTTATCTTCTACAAAAGATACTTCTTTTTCATAAAGTGCTTACATATAATTCGTAACAATGTATAGACACTCAAGCAGATTATAAAGATTAAGAGTTACAACAGTTTAAAGAAGATTTGCTGATCACAATAATATTATGGACATGATAAGAGGATTTGATCAAGAAGCTGCTTGTGTTACGATGGCAAGAGTTGGAATTCTAAAAGCAGAATAAGAAGAATCAATTGAAGTCTTAAAGTGGTTAGATCGATCTTTGATTAGAGCTGTAGCAAGATTTGGTTCTTATAGAAAAGATGATGTAAGTTCATTTAGATTCCCATAAGAAATGATGATGTATCCATAATTTATGTATCATCTTCGAAGATCTCATTTCATTACTACATTTGGTGCATCACCAGACGAAACCACTTTCTATAGAGTAATATTGAATACTAAATAAATTAGGCATCTTTATCTAGAGAAAGTGTTCAAAATGCTTTAGTAATGATTTAACCAGCATTATTATAATATACAATAGATGATCCAGTTGCTAATGCTGTAAATTTAGATATTCAAAGTATGAAGCCTGATGTTGTATTGCTTCTTGACACTTATTTTAATGTTGTTGTTTGGAATGGAGAAAATGTGTAAAAATGGATAGAAGAAGGATATTATGATAATCCTGAATATGAATATGTAAAAGAATTAGTGGATGCTCCTAATTCTGATGTTCAAGTAATATATCATTTTTATTTTTAAGTATATCTTAGAGGATAGATTCCCTGTTCCTAAATTGATTAAAACCTATTTTGGTCATGGTTAAGAGAGATATTTAAAAAGCAGAGTGAATCCATCTGTAAATAATGTATAAAATGAAAATGTTGAAAGTGGTAATTACATTACTGATGATGCCAGTCTTAAAGTATTTACAGATCATCTTATTCGCTTAGCTGTATAAACTGTATAATGAATATATCAAATATAAAGTAATAGTGTAATATTTAAATTACTCAATCAATATATTATAAAAATTATTATTAATCATAATCAATGAAAAATCGTTATGAGGATTTATATGAAACGAAAAACTCATTATTAGGATAGGGGGCTTTTGCTTAAGTCTTTTTAGGTGTTAAAAAGTCTAATAATTAAAAAGTTGCTGTGAAAATTAGTAATCGAAATCTAGCTATTTCTTAATAAGAGAAAATGATTCTTGAATAACTCTCATAAAATAGACATTAAAATGTAGTACAACTTTTGGATATATTTGATTAAACAGAAGCATTATTTATAGTTCAAGAATATTGCTAAGGAGGTACCTTATATGAAATGATGATAACTAAAACTTTTTCTGAAGAATAAATTGTTAACATTGCTTTATAAGTTGCTTAGGGCATCGCTTTTTTACATAGTAAAAACATAGTTCATAGAGACATAAAACCAGAAAATATTCTTAGGTAATTTGATGAATAAGGTATGGAAGTCTACAAAATTACTGATTTTGGATTAAGCAGTTTAAAATTAGATAGAATGACTACTACTAAAGTTGGAACTGCCTATTATGTTGCTCCAGAAATTCTAGATAAATAATAATATGACAAATCTGTTGATATTTGGGCCTTTGGCTTAATTGTAGATGAATTACTTCATAAAACCCCTTTTTATAATGGTAAATCTGAAGAAGAAGTATTTTTTAAAATTAAAACTACCAATTACATTATTAGAGATTAATAATATGCATAAGCTACTATTTTCGATCATAAAAAAAATGTTATTAAAACTTTACTATTAAATTCAGTCTAAAAAGACCCTAAATTAAGAAAGGATCTCAAATGGATTATTTAAACTCTTACTGAATACTATCTCCAAAGTCCAAATAGTTTTGATATAAAATAAAATAATAACAATTATAGATATCTTTTTACAGAAAACTCACTTATTTCGCAATCATCTCTATGTGAATAAACACAAAACTTTTAACTACCTACCTATTCTAATGACTCTTAATCTTAAATTGAAGACTGTCCTTTACATCATCAACCTATTCGATTCAGAATGCCAGGGATTAATGATAATGCAGTCACTAATGCATGTAAAAAATGTTTATAAATGTATGGTGTTTTTGAACAATAAGAATTTCAATCCTATTTATCTTAAACCAACTTTGAATTAAGTTCCTTTACAGTAGATTAATATTTTTCTTAAAATGAAATCATCATAGAGGCATTAAGCTATCTAAATGAATATAAATTATTTTAAGAAAAAGAAAAACTTGTCTAAGAATTAAGAAGCATTGTTATTAAACATCATAGAATTTTAAGATAAGAATATATTTAATATTAAGATGATGTTAAATCAATGAACATTAATGCTAAATGGATTAATGAAGCATTGAAATTAAACATCACTATTTCTCAAGATTTTTCAAATAAAATCATTTCTTTCATAATCTCAAAGTGTTAAGAAAGAAAAGAAATTTCACTTTAAGAATGTAGATAATTTATTAAAGAATAACTTTAAGTGCTGTAATCATAAATTGAGTCTATGTTAAGAAATTGTATTATTGATATATGAAATTTAAATTATTTTTAAATATTTTGGATCATGAATCTGTTTTCTTTAAAACCTTTATAATCAATTGATTGTAACATTCTTATTATTGAAATTTAATATTAGTAATATTAATATTATTAATAAATTTTATAATGAAATAAAAAAAATAGTAGTTAGGAGAAATCAATATTAATAAACAATATAATGAATAATAACTAAGAGAAGTATATTTTTAAATAAGAGTAGATAATTCAAAAATTACTTGCTAAAGAAGCAAATTATCAAATTGAAATTGCAAAATTAAAAGAATAAAACATCGAAACTATATAAAAATATCATAAAGCTTTAAAGTAAATAGGAGAAATGGAAAAAACATAAAAAAAAGTAAGAAGAAAATAAATTAAATTAGGATTAAATGTATATTTAACAAATAGATAATTTTTTATTGGAGGCAAAAAAGAGATTTGATTAAAATAAAAAATAATAAACTGATCATTATGTTGATGCATTATTAGAAATGACCAAATAAAGAGATGAATATTTGAAAAGAAATATTCAACTTGAAATTATAGTGAATGAATAGAACGAATAAATTGATAAATTAAAACGTTAAACAACCATAATACCATCTGCTAGTTAATAATAATTCAGTAATCCTTTAAGTACAAATGAAGAAGTAATTTAATCTGAAAGCTAAGTAAATCATCATAAAAAATCATCAATTTATTCAATGAATACTCAAGATTCAATAATAAATGATGAAGAGAAGGAAGATCAATTAATGACATTTCTACATTAACTTGATGAATAATAAGCTAATTAGTTGTATAGTCTCTTCAGTAGCTTAAATACTGATCTCGATTCAAAAACAATCAAGAAAGATCCTTTATTTTAAAACATAATCTCAAATATGAATCACCATTCCCTTGTAGAACAATAAAGCTCATTCAGTTTTTCACAAAAATGGAATGACAAAGAAAATCATTATTTTTGATTATTCTACTAATTTAAATAAGTATTTAAAATGATATCTCTAATATAAATTTGTTTCAATTAAGAATTAGATTTATTTAAAATATTCTATGTGAATTAAATTGATTGATAGACAACTTTATCATCCTTATCACATATTTCATTTGCAAAGTCCTTTTAAAATACATCAAATCCATTCCATATAGTTTTTAATTATACAATAACTAATTCATTATAATCATTTACCATTTCTAAGTAGTAATAGTTTCATCTAATTAGGGGTAAATATAATTTCTTAGTTTACAAAACAATTTGTTACTTTTGTTGGAATAACTGCATATACTAGAAATATAAAATATATTGAGTTTCATTTGATAATTAAATAAGGGTAGAATGTGATAGTTGTTTGGATTTATAGAAGAATATAAAATAAGAAATATTTTACATCAATATGTATAATCTAAAATTTATTTTTTAATTGAATATATTCAATAATTAAAATGTAATTTATATTAATATTGGTTCTCGCATTCACTACACTTTCCTAATAGACTGATTATGCTTTGTTGATAAAAAATTAAAATACATAGGCATGGGAAAGAATTGGTGAAATGAAAATACCTAGGTCTAACTTTTAAAATGCACAAATTGTCTTAAATTAAAATAAATAGTATATTATTGATCGCAAAAAAATTAATGAAGTAATAATTGATTGCTGATTTTAGAATAATTATGCATTGTTGAAATTGTAGAATTAATAAGATGAAAAATCATATATTGCACATATTGATGGAAAATAATTATCTCTTTTTAATTAGAAATCCAATTATTAAGAAATAATTACTTTAGTTTTATCTAATAATGATTTATTATCATTTGATTATTCATTAAAGCCAATAAAAAAAAATGCAGAAACCTATATTTAAGTTAACATCAAAGAATTAGAAGTAGCTCCATAAGGATTAGTGCCATAATTTGAAGAAAAGTCTCCTGAGGAAGAAGAATAATAAAAACCTTAAGGTATATTTGGACTAATATTACAATATGTAAATTTGATTTTATCTTAATAAATAGAAATGGTATATCATTATTGGATTTATGGTCTTTTTCTTAGCTGGTTAGGCTGATCCATAAAAATTAAATGAGACTGTATAATAAGCTTAAGAATAAGCATAAGCTTAAAGAAGAAGAAATAAATGAGTAAATTTATTCAAATGTTGTGTAAAATAATTTGTTATCTATTTATAATTATATTTTTATAGATTTCTATATTCATTTATTTAAATGAATTCTACTAAAATATTGAATTTCATTAACAATATCCTAACATAATTTTAGAATTTCAGTGAATACTTAATTTTTTGTAATAGTTTTATTTAAAGTTTTAATTTGAAACTGTTTTAAACAACATTAGTTATTTAAGAAAACTTTCAACAATATTTGATATCACAGAGGAATCGATCAAATTTTGGTATTTAAATTTTCAGTTTTTGAATAGTTATTTAATTAATATTAAATGTTAATTAATTGCTAGGAAAATGATTTATAAATTCTAGTCTTCTCAGTATTTAGAAAACATTTTTTTCGCGATTAATCTTACTATTTAAAATTATCTCATACATAAATAATGATGAGTCAAGTAAGTTATAATAGTATTGATAATATAGGAGTGTTAATTTATGAAAACAAAGTATATTTTAGATTTGAATTCAGAAACTCAATTCGAATGGATAGTTAGAAACCAATAATTAGTTGGATTTCTCTTTCCTTATTAAAATAAAATGAAGGATTTTTATGGAGATTCCAAAAATCTGTCAGAGTTAAAATAAAGACTAGGAAAATAAATTATTTTTAAATCACTTACAGTACATTATAAATTGATTAAATTCATAGATTCAGGGACGTTTGGATAAGTATATTATTGTTCTAATAATAGATTTAATTATAATAAAACTATATAACTGGTCAATTAGTTGCTATTAAAACATTAATTAATACAACTAAATCTGCATAATATTAAATTGAGAATGAAATAAAGATTCTTAGAACACTGAATCACCCTAATATTTTGTAGATATAGGAAGTTTTCTTAACTAATCTTACATATTCAATAGTAACTGAGTTTATTGAAGGAAAGAATCTTAAAAAATCAATTACAGAAATTTAAGAATTCTCAGAATTATCTATTCTATAATTATTCAGAGTAATGTTTTTAAATTATTCTATTAGTAATTATTTGAAGGACTCTCTTATATTCATAATATGGGGATTATCCATAGAGATATTAAGCCTGCAAATATAATGCTAACTAAAAATGGAAAACTTAAAATTGTTGATTTTGGATTATCATGTTTTATAGGTAATTAACTTTAAGAAACACCTAAATGTGGTACTCCAGGCTTTTGTGCTCCTGAAATATTATAAAATATCAACAATCAAATCACTTATGATTATAAAGTTGATGTTTTTAGTGCTGGATGTGTTTTATATAAACTATTAACTTCAAAAGGTTTATTTGATGCTGATACATCAATTGAAGTTTTAAAGAAGAATAAAAACTGTCTATTTATCATTAAGGAATAAGGAAGACTTTTTGATTTAGTCAGAACTTTGCTAAAATTAAATCCTCTCGAAAGATTAAACAGTGATTAGACATTATAATTAATTAAATCCATGATCGAAGATGATACTTTGGATGTAAACATTTGGTACAGACAATAATTTAATTCCAATTAATCAACATTATCTAATATAAGTTTAACTCCTAAATAGAGTGCTCATAGTAAATCTCTTTCAAAAAACTTTTCAACCCCAAATCATTCAAAGAACTTTTTTTCATCTAGTCTAAAAACTTATAGATGATTTTTCTCTTAAATGATAATTTAAATCTAATCAAATTATAAAATTAAATATTCTCAATAATAATATGATATTAACCTATTTTCTATCTTACTTATACTTTATCTTTTAAAACTAAATCAAATTTTAATCTAATTAAGTTAAGCATTCTCACTTTAGAAATAATTGAGTTAGACATATTTATATTAAATCAATCAATAAAAATGTTTAAAATTCTCTAATCTCCATTTCCATCTAAATTATAATTGAAAAAAGAAATATCTTTAAGGATTTGTTACAAAATTCATTTTAATTTCTAATTGGAATAGATTTTATTCTAAAATACTAAGAGATAACTAATTTCAAGTTATTATTTTAGTTTATACGATAATTATATTAATTTTAAGAAATAATATTCATTCTTCCATGCCTTCAGATTACTCCATTAAATACTTCATGAATTATCCTTAATAATGAATTGAAGCCGCAAAACCATAACCACATTAAACTAGATAATATGTAGTAAAGATATTTGTACCTAGACATTCTGTCTCTTTTCCTTTAAATTAATCTACTTTTAATGTTTCACACTTTTTAGAGCAAAATGTTGTGGCTTTTAATATATGATTAATTATTTCTTCTTTATTTTCTTAACTCATTAAAATTAATTGTGTAAAAATGGAATACGAAATAAATCAAAAACTACCTTTAAGCGCTAATTTACAGAAATAATCAGATTCCTAACATCAAACTATAGATTCAATGTAATCAATCACTTAAGAATACCAAAAAATCATGGAAAAATTTTAACAAGAAATTTTTTAAGTTAAGCAAATTAAAAAAGAAAAAAATGAAAAGAGATCTGAAAAGCTAAAAAATATTCCAACTTTTACTAATTTATTATAAAGGACATAACTTGATAGATGAAATAATATTTTTGTATTTCAATTTCAATTTAGCATATTCTTTTAGATTATCTAATTATTTTTCAAAATTCAAAGCAATATATAAATAAAATTTATAAACGTCATAATATATTAAGAGTGAAAATATTAATAATATTTGTGAATAGAGATTGGTTAAAATAATTTAATTTATACGGCAACAAGTAAATCTAAAAAAAATAATATAATTAATATCTTATAACACGCCTTTTAAAATTTCAATAATATATTCATCATAAATATAATCTCTTAAAATAGTTGATCAAAATATATATATTTGCTTTGCAACTTAATATAATTCACTATAAATTAAATTTTAAACTAATAATAATTAATGAGTAAAATTTTAATCTATATCAATTAAATTTATATATGATTTCTAAGAAACCAAATAGAATTTAAAGAAAAAACTTAATATATCATCAATATAAGCCTACATAAAAAAAAAATTTTCTTTGAATTCAAATTCAATAAATAAGTTATCTTAATTTTAATTATAAATCATTAAGCAATATATACCATTTATTTTTCTTTTTTCATAATGTTGTAACAATTTAAAGGTTAATGAAACGGATTTTTTTAGTCGATAAACCTAAAATATCTATAAAAATAAAATTTTAGTTTATTTTAAGAAATTATTGAAATAAATTAATTAAATTTAATAAATTTTAACAAATATTATAATTGCTTGCATCGAAAGATATTTAATTTCTATTAATAAAATTAAGCAGAATAGGGGAAATAATTTGAAATTTTTAGTTATAAAATCAAAGTCAAAGAAAAATTTATTTGATTTAATCTTATTATATACTCTTAATATTTTGATCTAATTGAAAGTAATTTATTACAGTATCGATTAGTTGAAAAAAATTCGAAAATCACTATTTATAAAGCAAAAAAATAATGCAAATAATAATTTCTTTAAGAATGGACTATTTAATTTAAATTAATTTATTTATCATTTTTAATTGAAGAATTCTAAAGGAATATAAATATTTTAGAAATGGAAAACCTGTAAGGTGAGCTTATTTTTGAATAACTTAAATAATTGAAATATTATATTATATTAAATTTTAAATTATCAATTAACAATGTAGAGTTAATCAAAGTCACATCTAGTAATCAAAATTTATTGTATTATTTAATTATGGTATTCAATTGAATAGTTTCAATGATAAATTAAGATAAATCATAACTTTATAAATAACATAAATAAACCGAGAATATACAATAAACGCAAATTAACTTTTAAAGTTGAAATCAGATTGGGATTTCTAATAAATAATAATAAACAATTCATTATTTTCAATGGATTTCTATTCAATAGATTTTGAAGAACAAGATTAACAAAGTACTTAGTTTTCTTAATTCTAGTATTAGTTGAAGAAGTATAAATTGATTCATCTGAATAATAAATGTATTACGATTATGATCAAAGTTTGTAATATAAGCCAGGACAACTAAATACTTTTAATGGATATACATAAGAGGAGCCTGTCCTTTTATTTAATTTTTTTGAAGAAGCTCCAAAAAAAAAATCTAAACAAATTAACAGAAAATCAAAAAAAGTTAAAAAAGCTGATTCAGAAACTGATGTATCATTGGGCAAAAGATAAAAACCTTGTATGACTAACAGAGACTTCTAGAAACTTTAACAATGTTAAAAACTTAAAAAAATCATTATTTAGATGGAATCTCTTCTAAAACTAACTAGAACTTAAATTCTCAATCAATACATCAAAAATCACTCTAATTGAAGATCTTTCTTGATAAATTATATCGAGTTATATATATTGATTATATTAACTAAATACACTTATTTTTTTTCATTTAAACTTATAAATTGAAATATCATTTATTGTTTTTAGTATAGATTGGCAAATGAATTTCAAGCCTCTATAAATTATCCTTATTTTAGAATTAACTATTTTAAATTATTTATTTTTGAGATAAATTTTATTTGAAAATACAATATATATTTGAAATAGAGTATTTTAATATAATGACAGTAAATGTTTTTTTAATATAATATTGTAATTATGTATTAAATATTATAAAATCATGTTCAAAATTACAAAGATTTTAGTACTGGTTTTATGTAAAATGATGGAAGTTATTTTTACAAAAGAATTTTTATAAAATTATATAATCAATAAGTAATTTGTAAATAATAGTGATTTACATAAAATTATTGATTAATTAAGTAGTAAGTCTATAGATATAAATATAATAAAACTGTAACTAAAAATTTGTGAAAAGGATTACTTTTCTTTGAAAACAATTAAAATATAAAAATAATCAAATTATGAGTGAAAAAATTGATTCTAATATTTTAAAGAAATATGAAATAATGACAAAGATAGGGAAAGGTGCTTATGGGATCGTATGGAAAGCAAGAGATTTAAAATCTCAACGTATAGTTGCTTTAAAGAAAGTTTTTGATGCTTTTAGTAATCCAACAGATGCCTAACGAACGTATAGAGAAGTAGAAATAAAAATGTTATTTTAGGTTAGCTTTTTAAAGTAACTAAATCATCCTAATATAATTCAATTAATTGATACCTTCCCTGCAGAAAATCAAAATGACTTATATTTGATTTTCGAATACATGGAAACTGATTTACACATTGCCATTCGAGCTAAAATTTTATAGCCTCTTCACAGAAGATATATAATATATTAGTTATTTAAAGCTCTTAAATATATACATTCTTCTGGGATGATACATAGGTATAAAATTCTATTTTTATAACAATTTAGAGATTTAAAGCCTGCAAATATTTTATTAGATTCTGAATGTAAAATAAAATTAGCCGATTTTGGATTGGCTAGAATGGTTTGTACATTAGAATAGGATATATTAACAGATTATGTTGCAACTAGATGGTTTAGAGCTCCAGAAATATTATTAGGATCAAAATCTTATTCATTTGGAGTAGATATGTGGTCAATTGGTTGTATGATTGGAGAAATGATACTTGGAAAGGCATTGTTCTCAGGAACTTCCACAATAAATTAATTAGAAAAAATAATTGAAGTACTAGGAATACCAACTTCAGAAGAAATTTAAAGTTTAGGAGGTTAAAATTAATTATTTGATAAATATCCTAGAAATTATAAGTCTAATTTAAAAGCTATTCTTAATTGCGATGATGATGAATTAGATCTTATCAAGAAACTTTTAGTCTATGATCCAAACAAGAGAATTTCTGTATAAGATGCATTAAGACATCCTTATCTTAAGGAATTCTATAATCCTAAAGAAGAAATTACTTTTAAAGGATAATTAATCCTAAAATTATAAGATGATAAACAATATCCAGTCTCTTCATATAGAGATTTGTTATATAAATAAAATTTAGATTTGACTAAAATATTAACTTTAGTAAACAAATAAAAATCTCTTATTTAAAATATTTAGAGTAATAGATCTGATGCATTAAAAAAGTAATCAAGTTAATAATAATTCTTAAATTAACAGTTTGCTAAAAGTGCTTTTATGAAGAGGAATTCAACGGTCAACATAGAAAAAAGTGTAAATAAAACTGCCACAGCAACTTTGCATAATAGTAATTCGAAGACATCTTAAAATAGCAATACATCTTCCTCTACTTAAATAAAAAATAAATTGAAATAAATTTGTTTATAATCTGCTGATAAATGTGAAACTGTAGTTTAAAAAAAGTCTCCGAATTCAAAAATATTAAAACAACCTAAATAAATTATCTAATCAAACTCGAAATAATAAATTTTGAATAATGTTACCAATACTTCAATTAGTCCATCATAATCATAATAAAGGCTATAGATTATAAGGCAATAACATTAATAAATATAAAAATGAAAAAATTTTTTATTCTTTATAAATTACTATTATAACAGTCTACAAAAATATTTATATTTCAAGAGTATTATTCTTTCTCCATTCTTTCTATAACTTATTCCTCTAATTAATGAATCATTTTTATTGCATTCCTATACTCTGATTTCACTTAGTTTAGTTCAACAATTTTATCTTACAACTCTTTGTTCAATCTCTCTACTAGTCCAAAATCAGACTAAAATAAATAAATATATTACTTAATATTATGAAGAATTTTGAAGTTTCTATTGCAATTCTTTATTTTTTATTTATTCATATTCAAGTTATTTCTTTAATTGAGTTATTTATGTTGAAAAACTCAATCTTTCAGCATCCATATCTATTCCAGAGGACTTTAATGTTGCTCTCTTTAATAAAGCTAATTCCCTTTTTAAATCTTCAATTTATTATTATCTCACTTTATTATTAGCACTTGCTGAATATTATTATAATTTTGATTCAAATGAAACAATCATTTATTATTTTTCTTATTGTAGATAGGAAATTTCACTTCTTAACTTTTAGTTTTCAATTTATAATTCTTTATACAAATCGTTTATCTTATTTACTTAACTAATTTGTTCTGTAGTTTTCTATTGCTCATTATTTAATCTAACATTGCTTAAATTTAATCTCTCATTTTGAATTTAAAGTTATTTTATCTCTTACATTAGATTTACTTATTTTTAGGTTGCCTCTTATAATTGAGCTGACAAAGAGAAGTTCTATTATTTAATCAAACTAAGTTCTTACAATATTTTTCTATATTATTCATCAGATTAATTTATTGGCTATTATTCTGTATAATATTCAACAATTTTAGATTATTCATATTTAAATTACTTTTATTATTATTATTGTTATTATTGTTATTATTATTATTATTATTATTGTTATTATTGTTATTATTATTATTGTTATTATTGTTATTATTGTTATTGTTATTATTATTATTATTATTATTGTTAGGATGATTATTGCTATTGATTCAATTAATTTTTTTATGTTTGTTATTATTATTTGAAATACTATTATTATTCTAAGTTTGACTATCTTAGTTCATTATAAATCTTTTAAACATGCTCTAAATCTTCAGTTGCATATTTATACTTTTATTCCAATTCAATTTCTTTAACTTTTGCTTATTTTAATTAATTTTATAATTAGAATATCTAATTCTATTAAATGTTGACTTCATTTTGTAGCGTCTCAATCTACTATTAGTATTATTTTGAATCCATTTAATTTTAATTTTGCCCAGATTATAAATTAATTTCTTAATCGTTCATTTAGTATTTCATCATATTTCTGTTTTCTTATAATCTTTTAATTTCAATCTGTAAAGATTATATTTCTTGTGAATAATCAAAGTTTTCAGCTTCTAATTGTTTTATGTATTCATTTTATTGATAATTAGATTTTTTCTCTTAATTATTCTTATTTTCTATTATTTGTTTTAGTTTTAACTTCAATTAATCTATTTCATTTTACTAATTAATAATTTTTTAATTCTATTAATCAATAGTTCTTTATAAATTTAAATTAGCTTAAGTTGCATCGCTGACTTACTTCTTTTAATAAATAGTTATTTCACTTTTTAATTATTGATAATCCGTTTCAATTTAGTATAATTAAGAACCAAGTAACTCATTTTTTTATCTTAATTATTCAATTATTTTTTCATTTTCATTTTAATTTTAACTTGAATTTTAAATTTAAACTTTTAATTCGTCATATTTAGATTTCCAATTCACTTTTTCATCAATAGCAATAAATTCTTAAATTGATCTATTTTATTAAGGATTTACCATATAAGGTTTTGAATATCTATCTCTTAATAATTCTTCATATTTTTATTGCCAAAGACTAATTTATTTTCTTAAATCTTCATCTGAAGTTATTTAACTCTTCTCATGAGAATTCAATAAGTCTCCTTTTGATTTTACTTATCTTAGTGGAGTATAATAATTGGATCNTTATTATTATTATTGTTATTATTGTTATTATTATTATTGTTATTATTGTTATTATTGTTATTGTTATTATTATTATTATTATTATTGTTAGGATGATTATTGCTATTGATTCAATTAATTTTTTTATGTTTGTTATTATTATTTGAAATACTATTATTATTCTAAGTTTGACTATCTTAGTTCATTATAAATCTTTTAAACATGCTCTAAATCTTCAGTTGCATATTTATACTTTTATTCCAATTCAATTTCTTTAACTTTTGCTTATTTTAATTAATTTTATAATTAGAATATCTAATTCTATTAAATGTTGACTTCATTTTGTAGCGTCTCAATCTACTATTAGTATTATTTTGAATCCATTTAATTTTAATTTTGCCCAGATTATAAATTAATTTCTTAATCGTTCATTTAGTATTTCATCATATTTCTGTTTTCTTATAATCTTTTAATTTCAATCTGTAAAGATTATATTTCTTGTGAATAATCAAAGTTTTCAGCTTCTAATTGTTTTATGTATTCATTTTATTGATAATTAGATTTTTTCTCTTAATTATTCTTATTTTCTATTATTTGTTTTAGTTTTAACTTCAATTAATCTATTTCATTTTACTAATTAATAATTTTTTAATTCTATTAATCAATAGTTCTTTATAAATTTAAATTAGCTTAAGTTGCATCGCTGACTTACTTCTTTTAATAAATAGTTATTTCACTTTTTAATTATTGATAATCCGTTTCAATTTAGTATAATTAAGAACCAAGTAACTCATTTTTTTATCTTAATTATTCAATTATTTTTTCATTTTCATTTTAATTTTAACTTGAATTTTAAATTTAAACTTTTAATTCGTCATATTTAGATTTCCAATTCACTTTTTCATCAATAGCAATAAATTCTTAAATTGATCTATTTTATTAAGGATTTACCATATAAGGTTTTGAATATCTATCTCTTAATAATTCTTCATATTTTTATTGCCAAAGACTAATTTATTTTCTTAAATCTTCATCTGAAGTTATTTAACTCTTCTCATGAGAATTCAATAAGTCTCCTTTTGATTTTACTTATCTTAGTGGAGTATAATAATTGGATCCATTTTTATTCATAGTATAAAGTGAACAATTATAATATTTTCCTTTTGATTCTTCTGATGAATTGAAAGACACATTAGGTTTATTTTGACTTTTGCTAGTATTTTTCACTTTTGGAGAATTAAAAGTTTCGTTTGTTTAATTAATTTCATTTCTCTATGCAATCAATTCTAATTCTTTCTTTTTTATATCTTCCTGATTTTAGTTTTGTGATTACATTCTCTTTAATTAATTCTAAAGATTTAACACTTCTTATTGATATTAGAATTATAACTTTTATTTCTCATTTCCATAAGTCATTAATTCTTATTATAACTTTCTAATTAAATTTTAATTATCTAAAAGTTTACTATTCAATTTCTTATTTTCACTCTCTAATTATTAGATTTCATTTTATTTATTAATTAATGATTATTCAAGTTTTCCAGAATCTGCAGAAGATTTAGTGAAATTTTCTTTAAGCTAAACTGAAATTTAACCTTAATCTTTTAATTTCTATAATAATTCTGAGTTTTATTGATTTTTCTCAGAAATTTAATGTTCTAAACTCTTAATTATTTGATTAAGACGGTTAATTTCTTTGTCATAATCTTATATTATTTTTTTAAGACTATCTTTTTCCTCTTTCTGTTAATTAATTTACTAATTTAAAAGATCATCAGATTATTTGAGATGATTCAAATATTCGCTATCTTTGTTAACTTGATTTACAGTTTAATTCAATTTAGATGCTTCTGTTATCTGACGATTTAAACTTTGATTGTTAGATTTTAGATTTTATAATTCCTTTTCTTTTTCATCGATGTTTATTTAGATATTTGATAATTTTTATTCCAATAATATAATAACTTGTTTTTATTTTTCATTTTATTGAAGTAATTCATCATTAATTTTTGATAATGACTTAACTTTATTTGCCTCAACTGAATTTTAACTAATAGACAATAATTAATCTTGATATTGTGTTCTAGAAATTTTAAGTTCATCTTTCAAATGCTAAATTTGATCATTTAATAACTAGTTTTCTTTTAAAAGATTTTAATGATTATTTTCTTGAATTTAATTAGATCTTTCTACTTACTAAATTAATTCTTCATTTTCTTTTTACAATGACTTAACTTTATTTGCCTCAACTGAATTTTAACTAATAGATTAAAATTAATCTTATAATTAACTTCTAGATATTGCTAATTCATTTTATAAATGCTTGACTTAATCGGCTAGCAATTAGTTTTCCTTTAAGAGATTTTAATCATTATTTGTCTGAATCTATTTGGATTCTTTCAACTATTAAATGGTTTATTAATATTATTATATTCTAAATTCATAGTCATCAACCTACTATTGAATTTATTTTATGTATTACTATTACTACTTTTGCAATTCTTATTATAAAAATAGTTTTTCATCTTTTAATTTTCTAATTTCAGCAGATTGATCATTTGATATGCTATTATATACAGTTTCTTCAATAATAGTAGTTTTATTACTACTTTCTTATAGTAATTCTTTTATTTTATTATTTAGATCTTAAATTTACAATTATTAGAGTCTTAACTGTTAAATATAATCATCTTCTAAACTTTATAATTACTTTCTAAGAGAATAATTATCTTCATTTAATTGTTCAACTTTCTACAATAATAATGGGTCCTATTATTATTCCTTTATTATAGTTGTTTCTTTAATGATTGAGGTTTCAGAATTATTTTATTTTTTTTTCAGATCAGTTAAAAGTTGTTCCTATTAAATGATTTTAAGCTATAATTCATTATTTTTATTTTATTCATCTGTTAAGTCTTCTATATACTAGAAAACTTGAGATTTAGCAGAGGTTAATTCTTCTTAAACCTACTTATATTATAATTAGGTTATCTCAAATTATGATTTTAGTTTTTTCAATTCAAATTCTAACTCCTAAAGCATATCATTTTGACGATTCATTTATAATTGCTGTATCTATCTCTACAAAGATTCAATCTATCGTTATTATTGGCTATTTTCATTCTAAAGTTTTTATTAATCACCTTATAAGCATTTAATTTGTTTTTCTAATTAGTTTTTTTCTAATTCTGTTTATTACTCTAATAAATTATAATCACTTGCCATTTAATTCATTCTTAACTATTATTAATTCGCTTATTATTTATATTTAGCAATTTCATCATCATTTCTTCTTGAAGGAGAGGCAGATTAATAGATAATTGTTTCCTTAATTGGTGTATTTTTTAATTCTTATTGTAATAATTGTATTTAATTTTTCAGATTGAAATTTTCTTCAATTATTTATTTATTAAGATTATTTTGCAATAAATTAGATAATTCTTAATTTTTAATGGTTAATCTATTAATTTCATCCTAATATCTATTTCTTTCAGATTCAAATTTCTTAGATTAATCTTAAACCTATTATTATAATTATTTGATTAGATCTTCTTTTCTTTTCATATTATCTTATTATTATTGATATTAAGTAATTGTTACTACTGTTTTTTCAGATTAATTTATTACATTGTGATATTCCTTAGTTATTTTTTGAAGTTCACTTTATTATTTATAATATTCTTCTTATAATTACTTTATCATTTATTCATATTGACCAATTTTCATTAGTAACTCTTCATTTTCTTAAATTAAATGAGTATTTTAGATTTAAGGAAATACTTGAACTTTTTGTTATGTTTATAATTCTAGCCTTTCTTTTTAATTAATTTATTTGACTAGTTCTTCTATTTATATTTCATATTATTGTTTTATTTTTTAATTTTGTAGGTTTACCTCAGATAATTTCTTTTAAAGTTATTAAGCTAATTGATCATTATTAAAAGCATCTCTTTAATATTTTTCAGTCTCTTTAATTTAACTTTCTAATTTCAATGTCAAATCTTAGATTTAATCCTCAGAATTATTAGCAACTGATCTTAATTCTATAGTATCCATATCTCTTTCTTACTAAATAGCTTGATTTTATAATGTAATTTATTAAATCTATTATTTTAAAAGGAAATTTTAACTTTCTAAATCTGTCCTTGAAATATTCAATTGTTGTATTTATAAATTCAATCTTTCAATTTCTTTATTTAATTTTTAATTATTATTATTTAAATTATCAATTTGATTATTGTAGCTAATAATTTATTACTACATTAGAAGATTTTGTTCATCATTGCTATTTTTATATTTCAATCGTTATTCATTAATTTGTTATTATAATTACTCTATTTAATTCTTTTATTTATTTAATTCTTCTTGTAGCATGTGTTTTTCTTAATTCAGTTATATATTTATGTCATCTGCTTAAGTCTTACTTCTTTAAGCAAATTCTTTTTCTCTCTTTTCTAATTATAATAAATTTTGAGAATTAAGAAGATCCTCCTATAATTTTCTATTTAAGGCTTTTTAATTGTCAAGATCTTTATTGAAAGAACTTTTTAATTCATTCAATTATAATTCATGGTCTTATACATTCATTTCAGATCTTTTTCTCATAATTTCCATTTCATTAATTTAAGACTATTTTTCTTATTTTAAAATATTAATTTATTAATTTAATGTCGTCATATGAGAAGCTAATTCATTTTGACCATTTTATTTAGATCTCCAAGTCATGATTTCTTATTAATTTTGATCATTTAAATTAGATAATTCACTAATTCGAACATTCAGTATTTTTATTTCTTCATCCCCTCTTTATTTACTAGATTGAATTAAATCTCTTTCTTTTTAGAGTTTTAAAATTAATCCTTCAAGTTAAATTATTTTATTTTTTAATTCCTCAGTTTAATCTTACTTAATAATCTTTTAAAAATCAGCTACTTATTATTCAAGTTAGAGAATTCTCATAGATGAATTTTCTTTTTACTCTTTCTCTAAAACTAATTGTTTTTCTAAATTAATAAGTTTTGAAGATGTCATAGTATTCATTGTCGACATTTATATTTCATAATTAGATTTAACCGTTATAATCTAATTAGAAAGATCTTCATTCTATGATTTTAATTATTCAATTTAAAGTTTAAGATTCCTTATTTATTCATCATATTCTTATGAAGATTTTTAGGAAAGCATTTAATATTTATTTTAAATGTTCATACTTTATTGTTAATATTAATTGTAATTTTCTCTTTCCTTTTATAATATTACCTCACCTTACTTTAATTTCTATTATAATTCTTAATTTTCCTTTTTGAGTAATTGAATTTATTGTTAGTGATCATTTTAGATAACAATTGTAGTATTTTAAATTTCCTTGGACATTTTGATATTAATTTATTTTTCTGCTTGCAATTATTATTCTAAAGTATAAATCTTTTATTAAAGCTTAGAAATCTACTCATTTAATTCATTAATTCTCGACTATTCTGATTATAATTATTTTTTCAGATTTTCAACTTAAATTTAATTTAATGATTAAACTTATTAAGAGGTTGTTACATTTTAAGCTTAAACCTCTTTCACCTTACTTTCTAATGATTATATTAATTAAGTTTTTGTTACAATTATTGTCTATACTTCTTTGAGTTGTTATTCTTTTTCAATTAATTGCAACCTTAAAGTATTGACTTGATTTTAAATTTCAACATTTTAAGTTTTTTAAATATTAAAATCTTTTTGTAAACTTTCGTTTTATTTCTTAAGTATTAAATGCTATTCTTGCTCTAATAATAGTTAAGATTAAAGGGAATTAACTTTATCTTTTAGTTACTTAGTAGATTCATTAATTTACTATTGTAGTTATGTGATCTATTATTAATATTAATTGATTTCTTTAGATTGTACTGATTTTGATTAAGAAGTTTCTTTTTAAAATGAATCAAACTTTTATTTAAGTTGAATGTATTCTGTATTCAATTCATTGTACTTTTAGTTTTATAATTGCACTTATTTTTCATAATTAGATAAATTTTCACTTTATTATGATATTTTGCTTTAATATTAGACTTAGGTATCCTTTTAGTTTTTGAGTTTAGTTTGTAAATCAGCAAATTATTTCTAGAGATCAATAAGTTATTTTTATAAATCATCTTTTTGGTTTTCATTTTGAACAGCTTTTTTAGTTTTATCATCCTAATTTTATTTTAATTAATTAATTTCGATTTTTTACTTATCAAATAATATCTTTAATTCATCAAATTTTTATTGTAATTAATTGTAACTTTATTTTTATTTTTCAATATTCTAATGATATTCTCTGTTTTAAATGGATAATTAACTTTCAAAGAGTTGCAGTTACTATAAAGCAGCAGTATATTTTTATTAGAATTATTTTTGCCAATTTAAATCATTATGTTAGTATAGTTCTTTAAGTTTTTCATTTTCTTATTTACTTTATTCTAAAAGATTCTTTAATCTATCTAATTCTTAATTCTATTTATATAGTTCTTCTGAATCTTAATGCTGATTTATGGATTTTAGATCTTAAACACTTCTAACACTAGCTGGTTAGCTTTTTCTCTGATTTTCAGGTTATTATGTTAGTTTCTTTTAGTTTTCTGGAATGGATTGTTTGTTTTATTAAGGATTCTAAGTAACTTTACTTGCAGAATTTGGATTTTAAGTCTTATTTAAAACAATATATGGTTTTTATGATTGTTTATATAAATTTTCTGGATTTTGGGGGTTTTTAGTTTGATCAGAAGGTTTGGTTAATTAAGCAGGATTTTAAGTTTATGGAGATTTTGGAATATCTTCTGGTTTTAAAGGTTCTTTAAATTATTCATCAGGTTCTTACTGACCACTACATAATTAAAAAGGTTCAACTTAGGAACTATTATCAATAGCAGATGGCTATAATATTTAAACTGGTAAAGATTGATTGCTCTGATGTTTTGATTCTCTTGATTTACGTAAGCTTTAAGGATCTTATATTTCTCTTTTAATAAGGTTTTTGACTTAAGAATAAGGCAACGAAGAATTACTACTAGATATGGCATGTTTTCTTATACTATTAGGAGTCATGAATAATCCATTAAAGTTTTATTACTGTGGTTATTATGGTTGCTTACTAAGATCTTCTGGATTTTAGGGAGAGTAATCATAAGGATAAGCTAAAACATTAATAGGAGATTTATTTTAATCACTTGGATTTAATGATTGGGTAGGGTATTATTATTATGACTGTTAAATTTGAATATAATTTACTGGCATTACTTATTATTATACATATTAATAATATTATGGATCTTAATATTATTAAATTGGTTATGTATGTACTGAATGATATTATTTTACATCTTAATATCTGACAGTTTGAGGTGCTTAAGGTGACAATCTGATAAATATTAAATAATATTATACGTTGAATATTGAATGTATTAAATAGTTGGTGGAGAGACACTTCTCTAAACTTACTTTGGGATAGTATACTATAATGGATGCACATTCTAAACAGGGGAATATTTAGATTAAATTTGTTAGACTGGTTATAATTAATTTAGGAATAATGAAGTTTATGGGATTAGCTATTATTAATATTAAATGTTGTTAGGTGAGAACTCTCTTTTAGTTTCAGCAGAAAATGATCTATATTTAACAATATTATTGGGTAATTTTAGTTAATTTTTAGAGAATATTCTAACAGATTAAGGAATCATTTATTTTTGATTTGCATGGACATTTTATTATAAAATATTGATTGGTTAATTATGGATTTAGTTAGGAGGTGAATAAGGTTAACTTATCGTTCTTTCATTACCTTAGGTTTTCATGATTTAATAAATTTATTTGGGAGGAGTTATTTGAGAAGGTAATTCTTATCTTTTGATTTATAACAAATTATTCAATTATTAAATTTAAGTTTCAATGTTTTACACAGTAAGAATTGGTTGATTTTAAATAATTTAAATTTATCTTAAAATTTCGTTGAATTGAAAAGAATGATTCTAAAATGATTTCCTAGAATATCTTGGAGATTGTTAGAACTAAGGATAACCAATTTATGGTACTTGTCCTAAGAAGTGGATTGAACTTCCTGATCCAACAGATTATGGTCTTCTTAATATTCTATAACTTAATAAAGATGTATTAGTGTAATCTGTTGGAATAATGGATTATTATTTATATCTTCTAGGCGTTTTTGTACTCTGGTAATCATATAATATAGGAGCTGTACATTAAGAATCTCCTTTAAGATTTGCAAATTATGGTTAAGTAGTCTAGTTTGATGGTTAAGATTGAATATCAGCTAATCTCTTTTTTAAATGTTCATTATCAAATAATAGCATATTTAATTTATCGTTTAAAAATTTAAGTTCTGAAGTTAATTTTTAATTCTCATGGTATATATTTACTTATTATGAACTATATTACCATTACAATAATTCTCTCTCCTTCTATTCTAAAAGCTAATTGATTATAGTTAGCTAAGGAGCATGTTAAATAACTTAGGGTTATTGTGATTTCAATAATTGAATTTCTTCATTTTTCTCTTGAATTAATTTTGCATACCACTATTCTAAGTTGTAAAGCTTTAATCTCAAAGAAGGGGCATCTTCAAATTACTATTTTAATAGCTAATTTTCCTTTTGTAATTCCTGAATGTAAATTTCAGCATTTTTGTATTTTTCATTGATAACGAATAATTGTTAACTTATTAACAGATTCATTTCCTATTAAGACCTAAATATTAAAGTTGTAAATTACTTTTCTTATAAAATTTAAGTAATGAGAGCATTCTTCTATAAAATTTACTAATTTAAGTCAGTAATAGTTTATGCTTAATTGGTAATTTATTCTTTGTTTTGGAGCTCTAATTCATTATTATGATTATGTACCTCTATCAATTAAATCTTAAATCTTTTTTTCATAATAATCCTTCTTAGATAAAAGTATTTTATGTAATCTCTCGATTTCTGTAGCCATTAATATAATGTTCATCTTCTATTCCAAACATTATGCCAAAGGTTATTTATATTCATTTTCAAACATATTAGGCTGAGCCTCTACAGTGCTTTTTTGTTGAGGGAGCATAAATAAAAATAATTAATAAAATTAAGTAAACTCATTTCAGTGGTTAAGAAGTAAAAATTACCATTTCTCATTAATAATTAAATTAATAAATTTATTAATATAAATATAAAAATATATATAAGATATTTCACATAGTTTAAATCAAAATATTATTTTCCCAATGCCCTACTATAATTTAACCATTTATTAATAAAATTCCATATCCATTTACTTTTCCATCTTTAAAGGTCCTATTAATATAATAATTAAATTACCCTTGTAAAACAGCACCATTTTAAAATACTAAATGTCCTTTGCCATGCATCATTTTATTTTTACCTTCTCCTGTATATGACTTATAGGTTTACATCAAATTAGATAAATCATTTGGATCCATAATATATGAATCCTATGGACTGGGATTATGTAATACAATTTTTTCGTAAATGTCTTGACATGACTTTTGTCTTTACTTTTATTTATTTTAAGGAATTTCCTTAAGAATAGATCCATTAGAATCAGTAGAATTTTTTTTAGAATGTTTACCCTTCATAAGCATTAATAAACTTGAATTAATATCTTCCTTATCTTTTGGAGGAGTAGATTAACTGCAAACAATTTTATCTTAACTAGGTCTCTTAGATTTTCTGCTTTCATTTTCTTTAATCAATTATCTAGATTTTATCAAACAACTCTCCAACATATTTAGTAATTTAGTCTTATCACAACCTGTCTTCTCTTAAATCATACTCTCTTCTTCACTTTCCTCAGGAATTGGTTATATTTGAGGATGAATTTATTGTTATTGTATATCTTATATTCTGATGTTTTATTCAATTATACTTTCCCAAGTTCTCTCCTAAGGATCTATAGTAAGCATTGTTTAAATTAAAGTAATTAACTCTTATGAATAATATTCTTTTGCTCCATCAAAATTATCTTATAATAATTAGTAGTCTATGTATAATTTATTATTGTCATCAATGAAATAAAATTCAAAACCTGATTTTAATGTCATTGCTTCTAAAAATACAATTCCTAATGCCCAAATATCTGCCTCTATTGTTTCATACTTCTATTTCCATCCTTCAAAATCATTTATTATTTCAGGTGACCAATAACCATATTCCTCATTATCTGGAACATGACAATAATTTCTCTTAAATTATTATGTTACTGCAAAATGATCTGCCAACTTCACTTAAGAATCTTAACTAAATACTATCGAATTTGGACTTATACAACTATGAGACAATCCAAACTATCTAATTTATTATATTTTTACATCATGAAAAGATTTCATTGCTGATAGACATGCTTAAAAGGTATTATAAAGTTCTTCTTCAGACCAATATTAATTTGTATTTCTACGTTTAGATAATTCTTCTTCAAAATTTTTTATGTATTATTCATACAACAAACACAATTTTGATGTTATCACATAATCTGTAACTTATAGTAAATTAGGACAGTCTAATTATTTCCTATTCTCTAAAATCTCTATTAATTAAGAGTTTGGAAGTATTTATTTTTTCCCAACAAATTTTGGTATTTCGTATTCTTTATACACATATAATAGACTATTTAATTTGTCTTGTAAAATTATATAATCTGAGTTTTCATCAACCTATCAATATTCATAATCTGTTTTACTAAATTGTATTATGACAGATCCATTCTGTGAATTTAACAGTAAAAAATATAATTTAACTATTTATATTAATAAATATAAATGTACTTTCATTTCACTTATTCCAAATCTAAGAACTCGTTCAATTTACATATTTAATCTAAAGTTTAGAATTTAGATATAATCTCCTAAACACTAAAAGATTATTATTATTAACACTTTTATAAACTATATTTATTCATTAATTTTTAAACTAAATAGATAAAAAAATCTACAACTTTTTTATCTAACCTTTTTTAATTTCCCTAGTCCTTAATACTTTTAATTTCATTTTTTAAAGCTTTCCAATATTATTTAAGTTTTCTCTCTTTGTTGATAAATTCTTAAAAGTAGGCAATCACTTTAATAAAAAAAGATTTGATATTAAATAGACCCAAATTAATTTTAAGTTTTAGATTTTAACTGTAAAATTTAATATCCCCACATATTCAACTTCCTAAATTTTGCAAAATTAAAATTGGTGTTTGTTTTTTCAATAGGATTATAATATAGGATAGGCATTTATAATTAATTTGAATCTTAAATTTGAATAAATTCTGAACTATAGAATTTCAATCGTGATAAACATATAAAAACAAAAATAAGAAATTATTGATTTTAAGTTTATGAAAAAAAAAAATAAATAATAAAAGTTCAATATTTATATCTATTGAAAAATTTTAATTGTTATTTAACCCATCAATATTTTTTCATTCTAGTAAGAAATTCTGTATAAAAAAATAACTTAAAAATTTTATCAACCTATACTACTTAGAAAATTGTATATTTATAAAATTAAAATTATTAATACAATTTAAATGAAAAATTATATATTAATTTCAGAGATTTCATTTATTCATCTATTGCATCTATCAATTTGGATATATAATAGTAAGGTTGATAGAATGAAAAAAATTTCTATTATTATAAAAACTATTTACATATCCCCAATATAGAAATAAATAGAATTTAGGCTCCTGAGTATACCAATACCTTAGGATGCACTCTTTATCTCTGTCTAATTGTCTCATTATTTATGCAAGTGTTATAAATATTTTTGAATTCCATCTATTTTTTTTTATCATTTATAAAAAAAGAAAAAGATTTTGAAAGGACTTCTAAATTTGATTAGTACTAAATAAACATGTATTTGATTATTTTTACTAATTTTAATAATAAAATTATTTTTAATATTGATGAACAATAGATAATTTTAGTGTTATTGGCATTATTTTTTGTTTATTTACATTTAAAGGAATATCTTTTACATAAGAGTAATTTTGTCCCTTTTTAATAGAGTAAATAATTTATAAATTCTGAAAAAATATTTTTCTTTCTTAAAGAATATTAAGAAAAAATTAAATTCAATAAATTTATTTTAATTATAATTTATAGATTAATTCAAATTCTCTTAGTGCCCTAATTTTTTGTCAAATAGTTTTCAACAAAAACTAAGAGGACATTTTATCTCATCACTGATCGACTTCTTGAATATTAATTTTAGTTTAGAATATTCCTTTTCATTTCAGTCCTTAAATTAGTTAAATAAGAGTTTGATCTTTAAAATCTAATGGCCTATGAGACTTTAAGACATGGAGAAATTTTAGAATCTCTATTTGTTTCAACTTTTTCAATACTAAATTTTCTACCTGCGTAACTGTCTTCGTCACAATTAACTTTACTCCAAATCTTAGTATTGAAATTTCTTGTTTTAACACAGGATTTCTATAAACAATCAACAGACAAATTTGTAATTTATGGACATTAATTTTAGGACTTTTTCTGAGAGTGAGATTCTTTAATTCTTTTAAACAAGCTTAAATATTGAATTACAGATTCCAATTCATTTAATCTTTATGATCTATCTTCCATTACGATGTTTTGAAATCTTTAATTTTTAGATTAGAGATTTGAATTATGAGTANGTAAGGTTGATAGAATGAAAAAAATTTCTATTATTATAAAAACTATTTACATATCCCCAATATAGAAATAAATAGAATTTAGGCTCCTGAGTATACCAATACCTTAGGATGCACTCTTTATCTCTGTCTAATTGTCTCATTATTTATGCAAGTGTTATAAATATTTTTGAATTCCATCTATTTTTTTTTATCATTTATAAAAAAAGAAAAAGATTTTGAAAGGACTTCTAAATTTGATTAGTACTAAATAAACATGTATTTGATTATTTTTACTAATTTTAATAATAAAATTATTTTTAATATTGATGAACAATAGATAATTTTAGTGTTATTGGCATTATTTTTTGTTTATTTACATTTAAAGGAATATCTTTTACATAAGAGTAATTTTGTCCCTTTTTAATAGAGTAAATAATTTATAAATTCTGAAAAAATATTTTTCTTTCTTAAAGAATATTAAGAAAAAATTAAATTCAATAAATTTATTTTAATTATAATTTATAGATTAATTCAAATTCTCTTAGTGCCCTAATTTTTTGTCAAATAGTTTTCAACAAAAACTAAGAGGACATTTTATCTCATCACTGATCGACTTCTTGAATATTAATTTTAGTTTAGAATATTCCTTTTCATTTCAGTCCTTAAATTAGTTAAATAAGAGTTTGATCTTTAAAATCTAATGGCCTATGAGACTTTAAGACATGGAGAAATTTTAGAATCTCTATTTGTTTCAACTTTTTCAATACTAAATTTTCTACCTGCGTAACTGTCTTCGTCACAATTAACTTTACTCCAAATCTTAGTATTGAAATTTCTTGTTTTAACACAGGATTTCTATAAACAATCAACAGACAAATTTGTAATTTATGGACATTAATTTTAGGACTTTTTCTGAGAGTGAGATTCTTTAATTCTTTTAAACAAGCTTAAATATTGAATTACAGATTCCAATTCATTTAATCTTTATGATCTATCTTCCATTACGATGTTTTGAAATCTTTAATTTTTAGATTAGAGATTTGAATTATGAGTACCAATTGCGGGATTGGAGATTTGATTAATAGTTGAAAAATTTGTTTAAACACTTCGATTATTGACTTTAGGCTTGAGTGCTTTAATTTTATAGTAAAGCATATTTATAATATTTATAATTTTTGAACAATTGTATCCCTTTGAGTTCTATTTTACAAGATATTTTTAACTATAAATATTGCGTCATATTTTATTATAAACAATTTTTAGAAAAAATTTTAAGTATGAACAATTGGAAGAGATTCAAAAAATCTTATTTGAGATTTTAATTTTGGAATGAACGAATTTTATGGGAGCTAAAAAAAGCTGTTGTGAAGTTGCTATTATATTTGAGAAGGAAAATATTAAAACAAGTTATTTTTTATTTACTTTGAATTTTAGAATATAAATGTATGATTTTTAACTTTTTCATCAACGTTTTGAATTTTTGTATGAATTAAGTTAACATTTTTGGATACATTCTGTTTACTATTTAAAAATTCTTCTAATTTTATTATGAATATCTTACCTTATTATTATATGTCTAATTGAATCAATCATATTGTTCTTTAAGTAAATTTGACTATCCCCAGCTCTTAAATAGTCAACTTTTCTTTTTTGAATAAATTATAATATATATGAAAAATCTTTTATTATCAAGAAACACAGTCTTTTTGAAAAAGCTAATTTCTATCTTTTTTAAAGGCAACTAAATGTAATAAGTGAACTAATGGCTTAAAAATATTTATAACTATGAAGAAATGTAAAAATATAAAAGTATCATATTAGTTTATCTAATTTGTCATAGTTAATGCTTAAAGAAATTTAATGGTATACAATGATATGAAATGCATTTTTTTATGAGAAATTGTTAACTTAGAGTAAATTTTTTTGTCAAAAATATTCATTTAAGAGAAAGAAAATAAATTTAAGAATCCATTAACAATATGGTAAATCTGAAATAAAATTTTTTTCTTGTATTTATAAAATATTATATATACGGTACTATCATTTTTATTATATACAAATTCATTTATTTCTATAAAAATAATCTATCTTTAAGCCATCCTCAAAAATTAGCTATTATAATAACAAATCAAGAATTCTTATTTCAAATTATTTTTTTTTTTAGAAATCCTTTTTTTTTGATAATAGATTAATATGGAGTAAGTGTAATAGCCAAAATTATGAAATAATATTAATTGAAGGAATATATAGATTTAATGATTATTCATGATGATAAAATAAAAAAAAAATCAAGTAAAATAAAATTATTAAAAAAATAAAAAAACTAGTTTTTATAATTGAAGAATTCAATTATTAACCAAGCTAATTTTATAAGAAAGAAGGAAGCTTCCTAGATTCTGTTATAATCTAAAATTGATTTTCTTGAAAATTCTGTAATTTCTTTATTAAATGATTACTTTGATAACAATAATTCTTTAAATATTTAATCAAATAAAAAAATTTGGGCAATAAAAGATAATTAGAAAAAGATTTCCACAATCAGAATTAGGTATAATGTCCCTCTTAAAATATATAGCTTTATTAGAATATTTCTTCTAATGAGAAAATCATATAAACAAACGATCAAATTCTTTAGATTCAATAAATTATTCTATCATTAAACCAAATTATGAAAAATTTTTGCGTTTGCATAAAGCAAAATGTAAATAATTAAGTAAGTTATCTAAATGATCAATTATATTGCAAATTCTAATTAGTTAATATGTAAGTTTTAGTATTGTTCTTCATAATGATGACAAATGAATATTTATACAAACTTAAACCATTTGATATTTTAGAATTACAATTACTATTCGGTTTTAAAATTTAATTTGAAAATCATCCAATTTACACAAAATGTAAATAGATCGATTATAAAATTATCAATCTGAAAGAATCATTCTTAAATTTTTACTTGATCATTTAAACTAAATATGTTTAAAAAGAGAGATTTAAAATCTACAAGTTATTGTAATCATTTTTGATAATAATTTATAAATAATGGATGAAATGACTAAATCTTTATAATTCCACAACAATTATATTATAATGTTTAATAATTTAAATATATAATATAATTCAATCAATTTTAAATACTTGTGATTCATCTTCATGTTATAAATAAATGTATTCACAGTCTTTATCCCATTCTAAGGTATGATGAAGTGGTTATAGAAAGTTGAATTAATGAGTTAATTTAATGTAAACGTTTTCATGTCCCTATAAAAAAGAACTAGTTGGCTTTAATTGAAAGATCTTTAAATTTTAATCTTTTTATGAAAATGAAGCTAATTAATTGCCATTATTATCAAAAGCTATACTAGTAATTTATGCTAATTATTGAATTAATAAAATTACATTGATATCTATCTAATGGTTATAACTTTACTCCATATCTTAAATCATAAATTTAGACCAATCCTTCAAATGCAAAAGCTAATTTTAACTTCTTTTAAGAAAAACTAATATATTCAAACTTCTAATCTAAATATTATACTAATTTAACAAAAGTCTTATATGTATACTTTCTTAATTACTAATTATTCTGATCGACAGATCTATATTTTATAAATAAATTTGATACCTTATTGATAAATCTAAAATAAATAAAATTTCATTAGGCTTAATATCTGTTTTACATAAACAATGCAATAAATCAATGATTGAGCATGCTATTATTGGATAAGTTTCTATTTAATTTATCATCTCTTTTATAGTAATTTTAAATTCCTCAAAAAAATATCCTGACAAAGCAATAATTAATATTCTTAATCTTTGTTTTATTCTTTACAAGTCTAGTTAACTCATAGACTAATATTGTCTCAAAGTTTCGTATTTGTCTTTTTCTTTTGATTTCTTATTTAAAGGGGAATTTATTATCTCTTTTAATGAAAAACCATTTTTATAAGTAGTGTATACGTAATAATAAATTTAAATCAATGTTTGTAAACAAGTTTTAGGTTATTGAATACATTTATGAAAGTTTTTCATTCCATCTTCTAATAATTTAATAAATACAAACACAATGTTAGGTTTCTTCAAACATAATTAATGAGTGAAACCTGACATTATTCTATTAAACACATAATGAATCATTTCAATATTACTCATCATTTATTACATTAAATATGTTTAAATAATTAAACACATGATTTCCAAAGAAAAATACACATTTGAACTACTCCTTTCAAATAACTACAAAAATTCTTTCGATGTTCTTTATAAAACAACAATATCATTACAAAAACTATCCATTTTTTTAATTTATTAAGAAATTAGTTAACAAGAAATTTCAATAATATCTTTTGAGTTGTCAAGACTATATCTAGATAAACTTAATAAACTTGTTGAATAATTAATTTCTGAGATCTAAAATCTGCTTTTTATCTATTTTAAACATAATGCTGCTGCAATGCTATATTAAGTGGACATTAATCCGCTTATTTAATAATTATTAGATTCAATTAGTCTTGAAAACCCTTCTGCCATTCCTTATAAACCAAATTAACATTTAAATATAGGAATTAAATTCAAAGTATGATAAAAATGAACATATGTAAATGGTATCTTCAAAGATGCTGTATTTTCCATGGAATGTTTTATTAATTCTATATTTTTTTTACAATCAAACCATATTAAATAATAAGAAGAATTAGAATCTTATCTTTTTTGTTCTTTTTGTTCTTTATAAAATTTATTTGCTCGATCAAATTATATTGTTGATTTGAATTACTTTAAATATATCTTATATAATAAGAACATGTCTCCCATCTCTTAAGGTTCAAATATTGTTATAGATTTATTTCTATAGTTTATTGCTGAATCTTCGTAAGAAAGTATGTGCAAAATTTCATCAAATTCAAAGGTATTTTATTATACTTTGTTTAAAGTTCCCAAAAAATCATAAAAGTATTATGGAGATTATTATTTTAATTCTTATGAATAATTATATTAACTTTAATAACTTCTATTTGAATATTCTAAAAGATCAAATTAAGAAACCTAATCAGTTTTAAATGATTTAAAGTCATGTAAATTTATCATTTACGACAATCTCTATGTTAGTAGTGTATCAATATTTAAATATTCTTATAATTATTGAATATTGATCATTCTTTCAAATGAGCCTCTCTCCATTGACCAAATAGAAACTTCAACTCCTTTTAAAAATAAAAATATCAGTAAATGTGGTACATAATATAACTTTACTTATCCTTTATTAATTTTAAATTAATTATGAAAAGAAAATCTTTTAACATTTAAAATAGTATGATAAATCACTATTGAATCATCTTCTAGTAATAAGGCCACAAAATGTTTAACTAACTTTCTTTTAATAATAAGAGCATCATTGTTTGAAAAAGTACTATTGCTTGATTCTTAAAATAATTATCGAATTTAAACCACCTACTTTATATTTGACCCTAAAATTGTTGTATAAGTTGAAACAAAATCAACAGATTAATTATCAAATTTACCAAAAATGCAAGATAAACTAAAGACTTTTAATTTAAATGTTTTATCAACAGCAAAAATAGAGTTTTTGATAAATTTCAAAAAAATTATGTTTTGTTTAAATTCTTTATTTATATAAATATTCCATCTCTTATTCTTTTCATAAAAGAATGGAATCAAAAATATTTATCCTTATTCTGTTCCAAAAATTGCAAATAGATCTGTTTTGTTATATAAACCAACTGTATATATAGAAATATTTTAGATTGAATTTAATTACTATTGAATGTGTTCCGGTAAATTCTCATTTAAAGATTTTAAAATATCATTTTGCTCAAAAATTTAGAGATCAACAAGTTTTTTAGGTAAATCTGTTATTTCATTTTATTTGGATTCGTTAATAAATCTTGACTAAGAATACAAATAAAGTATAAAACCTTCAGAAAATAATTTTACATCAAATAAATTATCCTGTTAAAAACTGCAAATACGAAAATCTTCATAATTTATTGAATCAGGTATATAAATTTCAATACTGCATCCATTTTATCTGAATAATAAATTATTAATTGAGTAGATTATCTTTTGAAAAAAATATTTTGAAACTTAAATAGGTGTCAATTATTAATTCAATAATAATAAAAGTTATCCTTAAGAAGACTAGCTTTATTTTGAAAAACTGAAGCCATTAAAATCTAGAGTTATACATTAATGGTAACTTTTAGATATTAAACTAATTATATCTTAAATATCTTTCTCATAAATGAAACTAGTATGTCCATTTAATTGTTCAATTATAATAATTGTTTTATTTTGGCTTTTAAATAAATGAATATTTCTAAACTTAATCAAACTTGTAGATGATTTGATTTAAAACATTTCTCTTTATTATTCAGTTTCTTTAAAAGGAGAATTAACTACATAAATTGATTTTGAATAAACTATATACATAATCTATGATTTAGTGTTGTAAACTGTATTTATAATTTTGCTTTATGGCAATCCTTTTAATGAAAAACTAGAAGACATTCTTATTAAAGATTTTTTTTATCCATTTTTCTTCTTTTCTTAAGCTTTTTTTTCAATATACTTTAAATAATTTTATCTTTCTGTTTTTTTATATGCTGATGTATCAATTTTATAAACTCTGCATTTACTATCTTGAATATTATTAAAATATACCAATAACAGCAAAATCAGCTCCTATAGATGTAAAAATTGTAAATCTTGGTTAATCAAATTCATCTTGAATCTAAAATATTTTGCTGCAACACATTTTCCATAAATCATATATATAAAGAGCTGTACCTTCACCAAAACAACTTATATATCTACTTGTTCTATCACCAACTGGATTTATTTAAGTGATTTATTTTGAATATGGAAATTGATCATGATCTGAAATCAAAATTTATTTGCCATCTAACATACTTAGTATTCTAATCCTTTTATCTTAATGAATTGCTATTACACAATTCATATTACTATCTTAAAATTCACCAAAGGGCCTTCTCATAATTTATAATGCCGTAACACCTCCAACTCTATAAATTAAATGAGGAGTAGACTTTATGAGTGGTTTTAAATTAAAGTTATCTAATTCCCATATAATGATATCTCCATTAATTGAACCTGTGGCAATTCTTTTTTTATCTAAATCATCAGCCCAAGCAGTAATAAAATGATTTTAAAAGTCAAATGAGCCAAAATAAACAGGAATGAATAACTCTGGCATATATGATAATTATTATTAATTTAATATTTTTAATAATACATAATCAAGCTTCCTGATTAAGTTTCTTTTTTTTTTTTTGCTTCATTATGATTATTTGTTTTATCAATGCGTCGTATTTTCAGACAGTTTTAGCATATTTACATTTTCTTATTCTACATAATTATCACTAGTAAAAGTAGCTTCAATTTAAAATAAATCAATCTATTTTATTAATATCAAAGTACATAAGTGTTTATATTTTGAAGATAAAATTTTTTTAAAATAAAAAGATTTAGCTTTCCAAATAAATACTTTTCATTAACATAGCCGTAGACTTTCATCAATTTTTTTTAATTTAATTTCACTTTACGCTTTTGGTTTTGAAACATAGCCATCCATCTTTGTGGTTTTTACTTACATTCAATAAAACTATTGAAAGTTGATAGATCTAAAGATTTTGAATTTCAATTATCATTATCAATAAGGTTGCCTTTGATTGAATTTTAATTATCAAAATCACAAAACCAAATTTCTTAGAGTTTTAGTTATTTCCTAGAAATTTGTGCATATTTATCTTCAAAATGGATTATTAATTTTTTCTATTACAAGATTAAAGTATTATTATCACATACATCAATATTTTTTTTTACACATGTTGTTATCAAATAAAATTTTTGCTTAGTTTTTTTTGTGACAATTTTGGTAATTATTTCGATTTTAAATTCTGTTTGAGAAAATTAGAAAATGATTTTAATTATAACATTAGGTTCATTAATTCCAATGATTTCTTATTTTAATAGATGCTACCTTATTAAATAGTTTGTTCAATGTGTAAAGGATAAAAACTGTTGGATTTAATCAATTTTAATTTGACTTTGTTAATAATTAGATATGAAAAATAATTATTAATAAAAACTATAATAGATATTTAAATTTGTATAAAATGTAATAAAATTATCGTTTTCTAAAGTATTTTGTATAAATATTTCTATATAAATTTAGATTATTTAAATTAAAAAATGGATTATTAAGTTTGAATATTGGATATTGAAATTTAAGATTTCTAAAAAAATACAGTATTATTATTTATAATTATAATATTATTTGATATATAAAAGAAATTCTTGATTTTATGAATATATTTCATATAAATATTAATAATAATGGATATAGATGTTGATAAAGTAAGTTTTTAAACATATAAAGATCATTGAAAAACTCTTAGAAAGTAAAGGAGCTAAATCAGGAAAGGCTGTAAATCTGACAGAGAATGAAATACGTTCATTATGTATAAAAAGTAGAGAAATTTTTTTAAGTTAACCAATGTTATTGGAATTAGAGGCTCCAATAAAAATTTGTGGTA
>CAJJDN010000007.1:311578-392580 GCA_905182985.1 Paramecium sonneborni
CAATAAGGTTGCCTTTGATTGAATTTTAATTATCAAAATCACAAAACCAAATTTCTTAGAGTTTTAGTTATTTCCTAGAAATTTGTGCATATTTATCTTCAAAATGGATTATTAATTTTTTCTATTACAAGATTAAAGTATTATTATCACATACATCAATATTTTTTTTTACACATGTTGTTATCAAATAAAATTTTTGCTTAGTTTTTTTTGTGACAATTTTGGTAATTATTTCGATTTTAAATTCTGTTTGAGAAAATTAGAAAATGATTTTAATTATAACATTAGGTTCATTAATTCCAATGATTTCTTATTTTAATAGATGCTACCTTATTAAATAGTTTGTTCAATGTGTAAAGGATAAAAACTGTTGGATTTAATCAATTTTAATTTGACTTTGTTAATAATTAGATATGAAAAATAATTATTAATAAAAACTATAATAGATATTTAAATTTGTATAAAATGTAATAAAATTATCGTTTTCTAAAGTATTTTGTATAAATATTTCTATATAAATTTAGATTATTTAAATTAAAAAATGGATTATTAAGTTTGAATATTGGATATTGAAATTTAAGATTTCTAAAAAAATACAGTATTATTATTTATAATTATAATATTATTTGATATATAAAAGAAATTCTTGATTTTATGAATATATTTCATATAAATATTAATAATAATGGATATAGATGTTGATAAAGTAAGTTTTTAAACATATAAAGATCATTGAAAAACTCTTAGAAAGTAAAGGAGCTAAATCAGGAAAGGCTGTAAATCTGACAGAGAATGAAATACGTTCATTATGTATAAAAAGTAGAGAAATTTTTTTAAGTTAACCAATGTTATTGGAATTAGAGGCTCCAATAAAAATTTGTGGTACAAGATATTTGATATGTTAGGTGATATTCATGGATAATATACTGATTTATTAAGATTGTTTGAATATGGTGGTTATCCACCTGAGGCCAATTATTTATTTTTAGGTGATTATGTTGACAGAGGAAGATAATCTCTTGAAACCATATGTTTATTACTTGCTTATAAAATAAAATATCCAGAGAATTTCTTTTTATTAAGGGGTAATCATGAATGCTCACAAATAAACCGTATTTATGGATTTTATGACGAATGTAAAAGAAGGTATAATATAAAATTATGGAAAACATTTACTGATTGTTTCAATTGTTTACCTGTATGTGCAGTAATAGATGAAAAAATTATATGCATGCATGGAGGATTATCACCTGAATTAACAAATTTAGAATAAATCCACAGAATTATGAGACCAATTGAAGTACCTGATACAGGATTACTTTGCGATTTATTATGGTCAGATCCAGATAAAGAAATTTAAGGTTGGTAAGGTAAGATTATTATTTTATTATAAATAGATAATGAAAGAGGAGTATCATATATATTTGGACCTGATGTTATAGCAAATTTCTTAAAGAAAAATGATATGGATTTAGTTTGCAGAGCACATTAAGTAGTCGAAGAAGGTTATGAATTTTTTGCAAAAAGATAACTAGTAACCTTATTTTCAGCTCCCAATTATTGTGGTGAATTTGATAATTCAGGTAATAAAAAAGGATAAAAGAATAGGGGCATTAATGAGTGTTGATGAGACATTGATGTGTTCATTCTAAATTCTAAAGTCCTAAGAAAAAAAAAATGTTCCTTAAGCTAGACCAAGAACCCCTAAATACGTTAATTGAATTAAAAAGTTTAAATTAACATGAAAATAATTTAACTTATGTATTAAATTAGCATTTCAAAAAATAAAATAGTCTTCTTCTAGATAGAATTAATAAAAAGAGTTTTTTTTGTTTTTCAATTCCTTATTATTTCATAGAAAATAGAGTTAATTATTAATACATAAGATTTCTCCAAGATTTTCTTATCGAAAATTTAATTTTAGAATTAACTAATAATTATAAAAATTATAATTTGAGAAAATCTTTCTCAGGTACCCTAACTTATAAAATTTCAAATATAGAATCTATATGTTCTAAATTCATTTTAAATTCCATTAGAAGTATATTCTAAATTCGCTTGTTATCTTTAGATATTAAAAATGAAGAAAATAATATATTAAGTATAAGTTTTAATAAATATAAATATTCAAGTTTGATACATCTTTTTGATTTTAAAAAAAATATGTTGAATTGAAATCAATATTTTTGCTTATTGATAAAAGAACAAATATTTAAAAAATATATTCTGAGATAATTCAAGATAAGGAACGCTTAAGGAAGTAAATTATTATAATTTATGTTTATGATTTATATTATATTTCTAGTGTGTCAAGTGTTTGGTAGTAAATCAAGCCGATTTATGAATCCGAAGATAGATATTGTATATGAAACTTTAGAAGATTACAAATACATGGCTAATTTAAACTAATCGATTTTAATTTAATATTCAAAGTATTTTTTAAGATAATTAGTTATTATGGCACTTATTCTATGTCTTTAGTTTAAGAGAGCTAAAAAGAGATTCCTATGGCATAATCAATAGATGGTCAATTCAATGAAGGATGCCATCCTTATTCAAGAAAAATTGCATAATCACAATTATAAAGCATCATACCTAGTTTGCCATCTGAAACACCAGACTCACTTAAAGGAACAATTATATCTGTTTATGCTGCAAACTATTTTGTATTTGTTCTGAGAAGTGACTTTCAATTATTTATTATGAAAATAAATTACGATAAATAGAATAAGGATATTTTAGACTTCTCATAATATTAAATAATCAATTTGACTATATATTTTAATAATGTTAATGATAATTCATAGATGTTTAATGCAAAACTATTATGTAGTTAATACTTAAAATAAGGAGGTCAAATATTATGTTTTATAATAAGTGAACATGGAATTATATAATTCTCTTATAATTAAGTTTAGTAAATTATTATTTAAAATATTAAGGGAAAAAATGATATCAATAACTAAATTATTTAATCTAAAAAATGATTCAATAAATCACTTTTTTTTTAGTGATGTAAATAATTTACTTTTAATAACTTATCCCCACACTGGTGTTGATATTTATAAAATGAACCAAGAAGGCTATTTGTACTTTTTAACAACTATTGAACCTTCTAAGAATCTAAACTTAAGATAATCAAAAATGGATGAAACCTCAAATTATCTTTACATCTTAGATGAAAATTTGGGTGTTCATATTTATGATTTCGATAAAGTTAATTAAAAATTTAAAGAAAATGAAATGCATATTTATTTAAAAGGAGGAGATACTTTTGATTTTCACAAGAATACAATGTTTATTTTAGCTTAAACTGAAGATTAATTATAATATGCTTTAGAAGTATTTATAGATTTTAAAAATAAACAATATTATTTGAATAAAATTCATTAATTTGGATAAGATGTATATGATGTTTATGTTGGTGATATGTTTGTATTATTTGTTGGTTCTGATCATTTGCATTAAGTGATATATCATTCTGTTTATAAAGATTTTGATGCTTAACATGAATAATTTTATTTCTCTGATATAGATATAATTTAAGTGGATGAATTGATTCCTCCTTGGAAATAACAATTATACACAGGTTAAGCATTTGAAGATGGCATTTTGAGCAATGTGAATTTGACCTATTTATAAACTTACTTAGTAGGAGTATCAGAAAATGAAGTTAGTTTAATTAGATTAAGATTAATTGCTCCTTGGGNAATATTCTAAATTCGCTTGTTATCTTTAGATATTAAAAATGAAGAAAATAATATATTAAGTATAAGTTTTAATAAATATAAATATTCAAGTTTGATACATCTTTTTGATTTTAAAAAAAATATGTTGAATTGAAATCAATATTTTTGCTTATTGATAAAAGAACAAATATTTAAAAAATATATTCTGAGATAATTCAAGATAAGGAACGCTTAAGGAAGTAAATTATTATAATTTATGTTTATGATTTATATTATATTTCTAGTGTGTCAAGTGTTTGGTAGTAAATCAAGCCGATTTATGAATCCGAAGATAGATATTGTATATGAAACTTTAGAAGATTACAAATACATGGCTAATTTAAACTAATCGATTTTAATTTAATATTCAAAGTATTTTTTAAGATAATTAGTTATTATGGCACTTATTCTATGTCTTTAGTTTAAGAGAGCTAAAAAGAGATTCCTATGGCATAATCAATAGATGGTCAATTCAATGAAGGATGCCATCCTTATTCAAGAAAAATTGCATAATCACAATTATAAAGCATCATACCTAGTTTGCCATCTGAAACACCAGACTCACTTAAAGGAACAATTATATCTGTTTATGCTGCAAACTATTTTGTATTTGTTCTGAGAAGTGACTTTCAATTATTTATTATGAAAATAAATTACGATAAATAGAATAAGGATATTTTAGACTTCTCATAATATTAAATAATCAATTTGACTATATATTTTAATAATGTTAATGATAATTCATAGATGTTTAATGCAAAACTATTATGTAGTTAATACTTAAAATAAGGAGGTCAAATATTATGTTTTATAATAAGTGAACATGGAATTATATAATTCTCTTATAATTAAGTTTAGTAAATTATTATTTAAAATATTAAGGGAAAAAATGATATCAATAACTAAATTATTTAATCTAAAAAATGATTCAATAAATCACTTTTTTTTTAGTGATGTAAATAATTTACTTTTAATAACTTATCCCCACACTGGTGTTGATATTTATAAAATGAACCAAGAAGGCTATTTGTACTTTTTAACAACTATTGAACCTTCTAAGAATCTAAACTTAAGATAATCAAAAATGGATGAAACCTCAAATTATCTTTACATCTTAGATGAAAATTTGGGTGTTCATATTTATGATTTCGATAAAGTTAATTAAAAATTTAAAGAAAATGAAATGCATATTTATTTAAAAGGAGGAGATACTTTTGATTTTCACAAGAATACAATGTTTATTTTAGCTTAAACTGAAGATTAATTATAATATGCTTTAGAAGTATTTATAGATTTTAAAAATAAACAATATTATTTGAATAAAATTCATTAATTTGGATAAGATGTATATGATGTTTATGTTGGTGATATGTTTGTATTATTTGTTGGTTCTGATCATTTGCATTAAGTGATATATCATTCTGTTTATAAAGATTTTGATGCTTAACATGAATAATTTTATTTCTCTGATATAGATATAATTTAAGTGGATGAATTGATTCCTCCTTGGAAATAACAATTATACACAGGTTAAGCATTTGAAGATGGCATTTTGAGCAATGTGAATTTGACCTATTTATAAACTTACTTAGTAGGAGTATCAGAAAATGAAGTTAGTTTAATTAGATTAAGATTAATTGCTCCTTGGGTTATTTGTACTGCTTTTGAATAAAGAATAGAAGTAATTCTATAAATAAATTTAGTATTATTCATTGATTTTAAATTCTACTCTTTGTCCATCATTATAAAATCAATCTCAAAGTCAATTTAAATTTTGTTCTCTTTAAGCTAATTTCAGTTTTGAAGGAGTTGGTATTATAATTTATGAAGAAGATCAAACAATTATTATAATATTTGGAATAATATTAATAATAATAATTTTGATATTGTTGATAATCTTGGTATATTGCAGGAAACGTTTATATTAAAGTTTAAGTGAATAAGAAGAAAAATAAATAGAAGAATATTCTAATAGAAAATTTAATACAGAGAATTTTAGAACAATGATTTGAGTTTGTATGTTTTAACAAATAAATAATTTATTTATTTTTTTTTTTATTAATAAATGTCATAAGATTAATTATTGTAAAAGAATGAAGAGGAAACTTAGTCATATGCTTTACAATATTAAAAGTAAAAATAATAGTATCTTCCTTCTTCTGATGATCATTAAATTGAAGTTTAGGATTCATAAAAAGAAGAATTATTAAAAAAGATAGAAATATTGGAAAGTAAATTAAAGAATACAATTGATGATAAACCTTATAGTGAATTAATGAGAATATTAATATGGGAAGCATTAGGAACAGCATTTTTTGCTTATGGTATAGTTTGTTCTAGAGGAAATGATGTAATGTTAAGTGTATATTTATTTGGTGCAATATTTTTAATTGGTAAAATTACAGGTGGACATGTAAATCCAGCTGTTTCAATGTCCTTTTATAGTTCTAATGAAATTAGTGCATTTACAATGAGAGTATATTGGGCAGCTTAAGTAGGTGGAGCAATTGCAGGTGCTTTAGCAGCATTTGTAATTGTTGGAAGAGTTACATCTCCCTATATAGAAACTTAACCAATTGAATGGATGATAGCAGATTTTTGTGGAGAAGTACGTTTATACATTATTTAGGCACTTGGAACTTTTATTTTTTGTTTATTCATTCATATCTAAGTACATCCTTAAACTTAATTAACAGATAATAATCTAATAGGTATTGGAATTATTGCCACTGCTTTATACTTTGGAAGAATTCTCACTTATCACACAGGAGGTATGTTTTACTATCATAAAAGGTTGTTTAAATCCAGCTATGGGCGTAGGATTGGGAATCTTTGAGTCTTTATAAGATGGCAATTGGGATAGATTGATTAATATATGGATTTATATTTTTGGCCCATTTTCTGGTGCTTCCTTAGCTTCTGAATTTTATAGAAGTGTATATGTAGGATTGTTGCCTAAGAAATAATGATATATCATTAATAAACAATCTAAATCATAACTTTATTATTTTTTTTTCATACAAGAATAAAAAATCTCATAAACTTACAATTCCATCGTTATCTATACCTCTTATTTCGATTCTAATTTTAAACCTTTTTAATAATCTTTATAATAAAAAATCCTTACGATATATTAAAAAAAAATATATATTTATATATCATAATCAATTTAAATAAATTATTATAAATAATTTAAAATAATAGATAAGTTATTCTCAATAGATCTCTTTTTATTTTCATTGTATTATAAATGAAAAAAAGATTAAAATTGATTTTTAATTATTAATTTAATTTTTTGAATGAAGTTATTGAATTTAATTAATCAATTTATTTATCGACGTTGGTTTTATTTGATTTTGCCAACTTGCATAAATAAAGTTATAAAATTAATTCAATATTTTCATTCAAAAAATTAAATACTAATCAAAAATCAACTTTAATCTTTTTTTCATTAATAAGACTTATTTATTAATTTTTTTAATTAAAATGAATTAGGAACTTTAAATAACTTGTATCTCTTTAACTAATAATTTTATTGTAGTTTGTAATACTGATCAGCTTTTATTTTTCAATAGAAAAACGAATGAAAAATTATCATATGAGCAAAAATAAATATTGGTTTACACATTTGCTTTTGATGAAGAGACATCTAAAATTGCAGTAGACTCAGAAGATAATTCAATTTTGATTTTACAAATTGTAAATTAGAAAATATAGAGAATATTTTAAAGCTCTCCAGCACATTTTAACTAAATAAGAGGCTTAGTATTCTATGAATAAGGGAAAAAATTAATCACTTGTAGCCATGATGAAATGATATTTATATGGGATTTGGAAACTTTTCAAGTGTTACATTAAATTAATTAGTTGAAAGGAAAAATATAACATTTGACATTATTTCATAACTAAAAATTCTTCACAACAATTAGCTCTGAAGGATATTCATTATTTTATAACCTACATAATAGAAAAGTTTTCTATTGTACAAATAGAATCAATGAAAGAGCTTAAGAAATATGTGGAATAAAATAAAATTTAATGAAAAACGAGAAGGTTCTAGTATTAATAGATAATAAAATAAAAATGATTAGTTTAAATAAATAAAAAATTTTGAGAGTACTGTAATTTGATGGAGAATATTAAGNGTTGCCTAAGAAATAATGATATATCATTAATAAACAATCTAAATCATAACTTTATTATTTTTTTTTCATACAAGAATAAAAAATCTCATAAACTTACAATTCCATCGTTATCTATACCTCTTATTTCGATTCTAATTTTAAACCTTTTTAATAATCTTTATAATAAAAAATCCTTACGATATATTAAAAAAAAATATATATTTATATATCATAATCAATTTAAATAAATTATTATAAATAATTTAAAATAATAGATAAGTTATTCTCAATAGATCTCTTTTTATTTTCATTGTATTATAAATGAAAAAAAGATTAAAATTGATTTTTAATTATTAATTTAATTTTTTGAATGAAGTTATTGAATTTAATTAATCAATTTATTTATCGACGTTGGTTTTATTTGATTTTGCCAACTTGCATAAATAAAGTTATAAAATTAATTCAATATTTTCATTCAAAAAATTAAATACTAATCAAAAATCAACTTTAATCTTTTTTTCATTAATAAGACTTATTTATTAATTTTTTTAATTAAAATGAATTAGGAACTTTAAATAACTTGTATCTCTTTAACTAATAATTTTATTGTAGTTTGTAATACTGATCAGCTTTTATTTTTCAATAGAAAAACGAATGAAAAATTATCATATGAGCAAAAATAAATATTGGTTTACACATTTGCTTTTGATGAAGAGACATCTAAAATTGCAGTAGACTCAGAAGATAATTCAATTTTGATTTTACAAATTGTAAATTAGAAAATATAGAGAATATTTTAAAGCTCTCCAGCACATTTTAACTAAATAAGAGGCTTAGTATTCTATGAATAAGGGAAAAAATTAATCACTTGTAGCCATGATGAAATGATATTTATATGGGATTTGGAAACTTTTCAAGTGTTACATTAAATTAATTAGTTGAAAGGAAAAATATAACATTTGACATTATTTCATAACTAAAAATTCTTCACAACAATTAGCTCTGAAGGATATTCATTATTTTATAACCTACATAATAGAAAAGTTTTCTATTGTACAAATAGAATCAATGAAAGAGCTTAAGAAATATGTGGAATAAAATAAAATTTAATGAAAAACGAGAAGGTTCTAGTATTAATAGATAATAAAATAAAAATGATTAGTTTAAATAAATAAAAAATTTTGAGAGTACTGTAATTTGATGGAGAATATTAAGAAGCTTAATTTTGTTTAAATGATAGAGCTTTACTTTTAATTAATTATATCGATATAAAGTTATTTGATCATCAAACAGGTATTATCTTGAAGACAATACCCTTGCAAAATTAGGTGCACTGTTATAGTTTAGATAAGGAAAATGATATACTTGTTTATGGAAATTTTTATGGAAGTAATTATAATAAGTTAGATTTAAGAATTTGATTTAAATTTATGTTGGTTTAATTTCATTTATATAGTTAAAGCTGCTAAAATAAATATGCACAATATGGCATATTGTAATATTAATTTCTTTATTTATTCTAAACAAATAATCGATGAAGTCATCGGATTTATAATTTAATTATTTTTTATAAAATGGGAAAACTTATGATTTTATTAACTCTTCTAATAGGTTTCTCATTTGAATCCTTTACGTTTATAGATTAAAAGAGTATGAAAATAATTTTATTCTTAAGATTTCTATAAATAATTAGAACCTTTAACAGATTTTTATTCTGAAACAGGATATATTGGTGTTAATGATTAAGAAAATGGAAATAATCAATTCTTTTATCATTTATTTTTAAAAGAAGGTACTTAAGAAATAGCAGATGTTAAAAAAGATGATAATTTTATATTATGGTTAAATGGTGGACCAGGATGTGCATCTTTAATGCATATTTTCTAAAATGTAGGGCCATATCATGTATATAAAAAAGGTGATAATGATTACTCAATTAAGAAAGGAGAAAATACATGGAATAAAGTAGCTCATGTTATTTTTATTGATTAACCTTTTGATGTAGGATTGAGTTATTCAAATCCAAATTTAAATGTAGACAGTTCAGATTTAGCTGGATTATACTTAGTGGAATTTTTTAGAATATTTTTTGAATATAGACCTCAATTTAAATAAACTAAATTTTATGTATTTGGTGTAAGTTTTGGTGGTCATTATGTTCCAGCAGTAGGAGCTGCATTAGCAAAATCAAATTTAGAAATGAATTTTTAAGGGATAGCATTTGGAAATGGATGGACAGATGCACTTTTATAATATTAAAGTTATGCTCCTATGCTTTATTCTTTAGGTATTTTCAATGAAAAAAAAAGAAAATTAACTGAAAATTAAATGGCTAAAGCATAAGAAGATGTTTTAAATTAATAATATTAAATGTCAACTACTGATGGTTTTGCAGGAATATTTATTATTCTTTCTGTTTTTACAGGAAAAGTTAGTCCATATGACTATTAAGATTATTTAAATCAAGAATAACCAGAAGATATGTATAGTGGATTTATAAATTAGTATAAAAAATAATTTGGAGCTCCTGATGATATTTTTTACTCTCCATGTAATGGTTAAGTTGAATAAAATTTTTTTATTGATATATCAGTTTCTCAAAAACACAATGTAGAATTTCTATTAAATAAAGGAAAAAAAGTAATGATTTATCAAGGATCTAGAGATATTATTTGTAATACACCATCTATAAATTATGTGGTAAATTAATTAGATTGGAAAGATATCTATGAATGGAAAAAATAACAAAAATAAACATTTAAAGCTAAACGAGAAGGTTATGATATTGAAGAAACAGCAGGAACAATTAAAAAATATAAAAATTTCTATTATGCAACAATTTATAATGCAGGACATATGGCTCCAAATAATATACCTATTGCTTCATTAAAAATGTTAACTCATTTTTTAAATGATGATGATATTTGGAATTGAAATTTATTTCATTATTTTAAACAATTTCATGTTCTATAAAATAGATAATTTTAATATATAATCAAGTTTTCTTTAACAAAATTTATTACTACTTGTGTAAATTATTAAAATTAATTTTACTCTTCTCCCATACTAGTTTTTGCTAAATTAATATGTGTATATAATACCTCATCAATTATTTTTTTTTATAAATTGCAAAACTTGATAAATTTTTCTGAGAAATCTGATACTGTATTTTCAAGATGATTACTTATTTCTGAAAATTATTAATAATTATAAAAAGCAAAAATGTTCTTTAACTCTTCCTGTAAAGTAGTTTCTTATGGCAGCATTACTGCTTAACAAACTTCTCTATTTTAAGTTAAATTACTATCCAATAAGGCTTTGATCTATATAGATGGTATTTCCCATCTATTAAAGTCTTATTACGTGAATAGTTTATTTTTTTTTAACTCCAATCTTGATTTAAATTTTTCATATTCTTAATGTGCATTTTCTTTTTATTTTATAAACTATTTTTGATAATTTTAGTTACTTCTTTTAAGGAGTTTATTGAATGATGATGAAATTTAAAAAAAAAACAAAGTTCTTCTTAAACAATTTTAATTTAAGCAGTTAAATTATTTCCCCATTAAACTAACATATTATTCATTGATATATAAAGAATATCTAATTTTGAAAATTTTCCTTAAGAAATTGATTAATTAAACTTATTTGAAAATTAATACAATTCAGTACAGGTTTTCCCCATATTATAAATAGTATTTGATAATTGATCAAAATCTAATATTAATTATTTAGAATCTTTTCTTAATTTTTTATAATTAATCTCTATTGAGCTTAATAAAAAAGTCGATTCATTATTATATGTAGTTAAATTATCATTTAATTATAATTAAATATATCCATCTAGAGAAATAATCTATTCTAATTTTGTCACTCTTGATATTTAAGTACTTAATTTTTATATATGTTTAAAATCTTTTTCTTCCTTTATTGATAAAAAAGCTTAGAACCATTTATCATATCTTATTAATTCATATTGAAACAAATATTAAAGAAATTTCTATAATAATTATAGATCGATACTTCTAAGAATTTCATTCTCTTTAATAAGTTAAGCTCTTAATCATTTTTCAATACAGTTTTTTTAGGTAAAGGAGGAATCTACTTAAAAAATTATAATACATATCGACCTGGGTATATTTTACTTAAAATTTCTTTTAGCCAAATGAAATCATTATATCTTCTTTATACATTCCATCCAATACATTCTGTATTAACTATATAATTATAATAAGATGCTGAAAGTAAACCACCTTGAATTTTTTCAAATTTAGTAATATACACATTTAATTCTTTAGCCATAAGCAACATTTTTTTATCTTATAACTGGCATTAATAGAGTTTTTAGTAAAATCGATCATTATCTATTAATGGTTTAACCACTATTTCTTCATGTGATTCATTTTATGAAATTTATAATTATTAGTTTAAATTCTGCTGCAATTACTCTTCTTTTATTTAATGCTATTATTATTTCTCTTAAATCTAAATTTCCAATTAATTATTGTCATCAATTTCTGATTATCTGTAAGATACAATATCTAGGTCGATAATTTACATTTATGATTGATTTGTCGTCTAAAATAAATTTATTGCCTCCTAAAGTTCATGATAAGTCCATATATTAACATCCTATCCTCCTAAATTATAAATAAATAAATAATACCGTTTACTTTTATTTATTCCATATAATCTTAAAAAGCTTAACAATCATATCCTTTATCATATATTTCTTTTCTCAATAATTATTATTTTCTATTCAATTGTTCTGATTCATTTTAATATTACATTAGATATTTATAATTCTTTTAATTATGAAATTAAATTATCTAGATTTATTAATATTTTCTAAAAATAGAAAATATAATAATCAAATTTCTAAATAATTTTATGTTCGATTCTTTTGATGGTTTTAATATAAAAATTTATTAAATAGATTATTGATTTAAATAATAATTTTTCATTATTTATTTTATGTTTAATTTTATTATTTCTACTATTTTTGAATTTAATCAATTTATTAAAAGAATGAATTCTCAAATAAATTTTGATACTTCATACTTTTCAAATAAATATGCATAAATTATATTATAATTAATTTCTTTCTTAAAATGAAATAAAAAATTTTTGGACCTTTTTTTGCAATGTTATTTTTTTCTTAAAAACTAAATTTTAAATTGTTAATTTGATTGAGACTATTAATTTTATTCCTTATCTATAATTTACATTAAGTTGTTAAAATAATTTATTCATCTGTTCTTCTTAGGATTAATCAAATAATTTTATTTTTTCTTAATGTGAAGTTTTTTTTTATAAATCTCTTTGATCTTATGCCTTTCTTTAATTTTATTATAAAAACTACTCATAAAATTTATTTTTCTAAAATATTATTTATTAAATACAAAATTTAATTCCCAATATATTAATGCATTTCTTTATTTGATAACTTAATAATTTTCCTTAATTGTTTATTTCCTATTTTTTTTATCTATCTGTAATAATCAAGAACATTATTATTCAAATCTTATTTTATTTTATTGTTCAGAAATAACTTTGATTTTTTGTCTTAATTACTTTCTTTTTTATCGTCATTAATTTTTTAACTAAATTTTCAAATACTTTTTCAAAAATAGGAAAGTAAGGATATTTTAGATAGAATATCAATATATGTAATAAAACAATAAATATTGAATTATATTAATTAATTTATAATTATATGTCTAAAGATCAAGTAGATGAATAAGGGTTATCAGCGTAATCATCAAGATCGTAATCTCCCTAATAGTAATAAAGAAGAAATAAGTAATTTTAAATTGACTTTTTTATTGAATGGAAATATATCAAATCAGATGAATTGAAAAATATTTTAGAGGATGTGAAAGTAATGAAAATAGAATGATTTAGTCTCAATATGATATAAAATCCATTTAATTGAATCGAAATAACTAAATTCCTGGTTTAGAAGGCACTGCATTTTCAATTATTGAATCTGATGATAGCAAATTAAATTTATAATTAGAAGCCATCAATAAAATACTGTCATTGATTGAATAAAAAAAAAATCAAGTTTTTGAGATGATGATGTTGATACCTGAAGGTATGAAAATTCTATAATTATAGGAACTGTTTCATACTTAATAGGAACATCAGGAAAGTAAATTAAAAATATTCAACTTGAGACAAAAACAGATATTGTTGTTGTAAATGCTATAAATAAATTTTCCTTAAGATCAGTGAAGATAGCTGGTTAAGATATATTTATAATAAATTAGGTGAATCAAATTGCATATATAATGCCATTAAACTAATAACAAATAAATTACATCAAAGGGGAATTACTGAAGACGATTATCTAAAGAGGGCTGAACCATTAGACCCAGGTAAAGTTATTACTAAGGTATTTCAAATTATTAAAAAGGTTTAACTTGTTTTTCTTGATGTAATAATAGATTACATTCTTAAGAATAAAGAGATAGAAAAAAAGTATTAAATAAAAATGAAAGCAAAAAATATAGATGAAATTCCAATAAAAGTAAGATAGAAATGATGATAAATAGTATAAATTTAAAAAAGGTGAAGAAATATTACAATTAGTTGGAACTTTAAAAAATGTTTAAGAAGCAATAAAATAAATAATTCACAAGATTAGTAGTGAATTTAAGAAATTAGAATTTGATATAAGAGTAGTTATGCCAGCTAATTTTGCATCTAAATTGATAGGAGCTAGTATATAATGTTAAATATTAATTTTTTCCAAGAGGGATGTCAAATAAAAGAACTTGCAAATAAATCTAAAGGAGCATAAATAAAAGTGATGTCTGATAAAGATGATTCTGATATAGGATTATGTATGATTAAAAAAATAATTAGATTGCCTGGTTTAAGTGATAGGATCAGTAGAACGTAAATAAGAGGCTACAGTGTTAATTTTGGAATAGATAGAATGTTTTAAAAATGGAGGACCTGTATTAAAATAATTAAAAAGGTCCTTGAAAGCGGAAAGTACATAAATGAAAACCATGGATAAGAATTCAAAAACAATATGCAAATTTAAGATATGAAATAAAAAATGTTGGATCAAAATAATTAATTAATCAGATAGAAATCTTCATCATCCAGATCTATAAGAAGATTGAGATCCAGATCAGAATCAAATAAAAGACATAAAAAATCTAAGAAATCTAGATCAACTAGGTACTTCTAATCAATAGAAAAAGTTCAAATAAACGAAAAATCAAATAAAATCCATTTTAGACAAAGTTAGTAGTGCCAACCTATTTAATTGAATAAATTAAGAAAAAATTAAATCGTATTGGAAGAGAAGAAGGAGTTTATATTAAAGGAGATGATAGAGTTACAATATATTATTTAATAATTTAGGAATTTAGAGATGAGTTTGTTCTTAAATTGAGAGGTGAAATGAAAAACTGTTTGACTGTAATCTAGCATATTTTAATTGAATAATGTAAATTATAAAGAAGATGAAAATCAATATAATTATTAAGAATATTTACTCAATAATAATTATTATATAATTTATTATTTTATATTTTTCTATTTAGATGAAATAAATATTGAATTTTTAAAATTCAAGATCATTTGAAGAGAGAAAAAATGAAACTGATAATTGTAAATAACTTTATCCAAATGATGTATTGGTAGTTGTTGAATAATCTAATAAAAGTAAATTGCCATAAAAAAACTTTATAAAGTAATCTCTAAATTTTTAAATAGATTCAAAATGTCAAACAATTTAGCAATTATGTGTGTACTACAATATATTAAAACTAAAATACAAATTTCATAATATGATTCAATAAACCTATATTGTGGCAAAACTTAATTGAGAGTAGGTATAAAAGAATAATAACTTTAAAGATTAAACTTTAAAAGAATTACATCAATAATTTAAGGACTTAGATGGTTTTCTTTATATCAATTATATGGAAATGAATTCATTCGGTAAATAATACCAAAATTGATATTTTCAATTTATTTTATCATTTTCTATAATTTTCTACTTCAAAACATTTAATTTTTTTCAATGATAATTAAAAGAAATGTGTATCAAAAATTTACTTACCTATATCAAAATCAATAGTTCTAGTTCTATTATAAATGTCATTTCATATACCAATTGCCTAAAATGTTGAATAATAATAATACGTTTATCCACATCAGATTCCTATAACTTGATTGGTCATTTTTGAAATTCTAACTCCAGCATTACAGATTAATATTCCAATTAATTTTGTTTTTAATACTTCATTAAGTACATAAATTGCAAAATTATTCTATTAGCAACTTTAATTTGTAAATGTTCTTTTATCATTTATTTAATATCCCTTCTATTCAAATAACCAACAATAAAATATTTTTTATATTTTAATGCTTCATGATAATTTTAATATAAATATATAAATTCATATATATTTTATTATAAATATATAATACGTAACCTTCTTAATACGAAATTGAAATAATTAAACATTTTATAATAGTATATAAAGTTTCTCTTATAAAAATAAGTAATTTGATAAATAAGATTAATAAATAATGACGTATGTAATGTATGAATTACATAAATTGATTATTGTATATATATACTTTTTATTTTTAAAATGTCAGATTTTATTCAATGGACATATGAAAATCGATTTTAAATCTCTATAGATTTAGCTGCTGGCTCAATTAGTGGAATGTAATATTCATTATTTAAATTATAGAGCAAATTGTATTTCTAGTCATCCATTAGACACAGTGAAAGTTAGAATGTAAATGTCAGATGATGGAGTAGTAACAACACTATAAAAAATAATAAAAAATGAAGGAATAAAAGGTTTTTATAAAGGAATGTCATTTCCCATTCTCTCAATACCAATCACAAATGCAGTTGTATTTTCGGTGTATGAATTTTGGAGAAAATTTTTCATAGGAAATTCCAATAAATAACTCACTTATTTCTAGACGTATATATTTTTTAATAAATTTAAGTGCATTTTGTGGAAGTATTGCAGGAAGTTCAGCTGCTTTATTATCATGTCCAATTGAATTAACAAAATGCAAATTATAAATGTAAGAAACAGAAAAAATTTATAAAAACCCTATTGATTGTGTTATCTAAGTATATTTGATATAAATATATTTATTAGATTTATAAAAAAGAAGGTTTTAAATATATTTTTAGAGGAATGCATGCTACTTAATAAAGAGAAATTCTTGGATATTCAGCATAATTTGCTGTTTATGAATGTATTAAGAATTTTTTATGTGATTTATCATAAAAAGCAGAACCTTCAACAGCAAATTTATTAATATCAGGAGGTTTAGCTGGAGTTTCATGTTGGACAATAGGATATCCTTAAGATGTAAAATAAATAAATTAAAATCAAGACAATTAAGACTATTCTCTAATGTTAAACTTGCACTGATTAAAAAGTTTATAAAGTAAGGTGTTATGATGGAGGATTTTATGATTGTTTGATATAAAAAATATCTGCTGAGGGTTTTGGTTCTGTTTGGAAAGGATATTCAGTTTGTGTTTTTCGGGCATTCTACGCTAATGCTATCGGGTTTTATGCGTATGAACTGGCCAAAGAATAACTAACTTCATTCTATTAGTTTTGATGTAAATATATTAAATGTTTATATTTCACTTTAATTTTTATAATCTATCTCAAGTAATTTTGATTATAAATTGTATTTTTTAATAAAAGAGGTTATTGTTTTAAATAAAATAAAAAAACAATTTGATTTATGCAGAAAGCTAAATAGATAATTATAAATTTTCATAATTGATTAATAATAAATTTATTAGTATTTAATAATTTAATATAAACTCATTTATATTAATGATGTTATTTTTATTAAAGCCTAATAACAATTAAACATAATATTGAACCATTATATTTAATTAATGTAAAAACGTATAAAATATATGATTTTAAGAAGTAACAATAATACATTTAAAAAGAATCAATTTTCACTTATGGATCCTTATCTCCTTCTTAGAATTGGATTTTGAGATACATTGTATTGTTAAATTTAAGAATTTTAACAATCATAAATTTTTTTACCGATTTACTCGATTTCCTCAGAATTGTATAAAGTTTGATTTAACTTTTCGTCAGCTTTCTTTTTTAAAATTGATACTGGAATCTTTTTTGATATTACAGATCTTGCTTTAGTTTATGAACAACCCATTGGTATTGATATATTTCAATAAAATTTTTGAAAATAATAAATATTAATTTTAAAGCCATTAAAAAATTTGTTTAAAAAATATGATAATTAACATAAAAAGAGTTTATTTCATGATTCATTCTAGGGTAGGATCATAAAAGAGAACTGTTGGCATTTTAGGTCCTTGAGAACAATTCTGATAATATTTAATTTAAAGTAAAAATTCAGTAATTGGATTAATTAAGTCTTTGTATAATCTATAACTAATATGATCCATATCATCAGCCAAATGTAAAACACATTTATCAGATTTACATGATTCTAAATAAGAATTAAATTTACTATATAATTCTTATGCTTATGAATAGGGTATTATATTATCAGCTTTGCCATGTAAAATAAAAGTAGGTACTTTAACTTTTTAAATTTGTTCTAAATTATCAAATCTTTATCTAATAAGAAATTATGCCCATGATCCAATATAATCTCTGACTGCTGCTTTAAGTGATGTAAATGGAGACATTAAAGCTAGACATGCAGGTTTATATTTATTAGCTATATAAGTAGCAGGTCCACTTCCTATACTTCTACCAAAGATAATGATTCTATTTTCAGCATATCCTAATCTCTTTGTTAAATAATTAAACACATATTCAGCATCGTTTAATATTGCTTCAGCTGAAGGTTATTCATTTTTATATTTACCATATCCAGGATATTCTACAGCTATTGCAGATACCTAAAAAATAAATACTACATTTTCATACTTATAAATTTTCACGAAGATGAACTAAGAAATTATATGATTATGTTATATCTTCACAATTTGCATGAAAATATAATAAAATATTTGGAGAATGTTTTTTTGAATCTACATACATACAAGGAATATAACCATTTATTTAATGAGATTCTCTTGAATTAGATCTTCTTGGTGGAGGTTAATCATCAACTAATTCATTTTAGTTTTTTTATTTAAGCTCAATTAATTCTTAAGGTAATTTTATTAATGGTTAACTAAAACAAATACTTTAATTAATTCTTGTCTTTTTAACAGAATAAAGTTAAGATGACATTCTACATAATTAAGGTTTTTTTGTTATTATTTAAACAGATTGCATATTTAATTTTTACAATTTTTATTGAACATCTGGACTACCCTCATTAGAATCAAATGTTGGTGAATTTATATCTGTAGTTTATCTCTTTCTTTATCTATTTGTTATTGGTTTCCATTCAAAATTTGGTATTGGCTGCAATTATGATTCTCTATTCTATTCAAATTTATATTACGTAGGCTCATCAATTAAAAAATGATCATCTTCGAAATCTAATTCACTTTATTTGAAGAAGACTCCTCTCTTTTTATTTGTTCTTGGTACATAATTTTAAAACTTAGGATAGAGTTTTGGATATTTTGGAATCCATAAAATTTGACCATGTTCATGATCATTTTATATTTCTTTTGGAGCTGGAAAAAAAATAAAGTCTAAATCCATCAAATTTCTAATTATAAAATATTATTTTTTTTTAATTGTTTTTTTTACATTCATTAAATCTAAAATATTTCTAAATTCTAACTAAAAATATCTTAAATTCTTCTACTCTCATAAAAAACTATTAAAAAGGTTAGAAACTATAATTTACTTTATAATATTGACTAAAAAAAAAGAATAAAAAATATTATTAATACAATAATATTTTTAAATTATTTCTGTTGATGTCTTAAAATTATGGCAAGAAATTACATCATAATATAATTAGTATATTTTTTAAAACCATGTGATTAAATTTTCACAATTTTAAATTAATTTGATTAGCTACATTTCAGTATTTTTAATTGGTTTTTTACGTAAATTTTATACTGTCAGATATTAGGATTTACAGAATATTACCAATTAAACAATTTATTTGATGTAGATGATGAAAATTTTGAGTTTTTTCTTTATAAATATAAGTAACCTACGTATTATTAAAAAAATTAATATTTATAAATTAATACGTCATTCGTACACATAAATATTTTAAAGTATCTTTATATGAAATCATATTATAAAAAAAATTAAAATAAATGAGGTCTTTTGTAAAACAATTTAAGTTCACAGAGCAAGTCTCCATATTACATTAAGCTTAAATAAAAAAATGTTATAAAGAAGCTAGCATAGAAATGGCACCTAATCCAATAAACCCATTTCATTAATGGATTATTAAGGTTAGTTTAAGAGTAATATTTTTAGCTTGATGGAAAAAGTATTAAAACTTAAAAAAAAAATATTTTAGCAGTACCTTCTCCTTAACTAGCTGCTTATGTAGCTTCAGAATTTAACAATCAGAATTAGAATAAATCATTTTTTAGTATGCCATTCTTATTGCTTGCCAGTCATGCTGTAGATTTAGACTTTGATGCTTCAAATAGGGAAATACTTGAAATGAAATTCATGTTTAATTTAGAAAATGATTTCATTTTTAGAAGATAACTAAATTCAGAATAATAACATTAAACAGAAACTCAAACTTTAGATCCTTTTTTAAGTTAATTATATAGAAAATTGAATATATAAATTAATTCTAAAGATGTTAGAAATTTAGAATACTTGAATTAATAGGGTAAAATTAAACTTGAATCCTATATTAGAGGAATTAATAATTGGTAATTAGTTTCTTTGAACTAAAAAATAGGTAAAAAAATTATTTCTATTAAATTAGAAATTCTCTAATCATGTATTTTAGGTTTGTATCTACAATTAGGATTAATCAACATTTAAATGGCATTAGGTTTAAAAAAGTAGCTAATAGAATTTGAGAACTTTAAGATATTATCTAATAGAAAAGAAAATAATGAAGAGAATTTCAAAACAAATCTTGAAGTTGCTTAGTTATTTTCTGAATCAATAACTACTTAAAGTATAATGTATTGATTTTATAGATGTTTTTAAATTATTATTTTTAATAAATAGATATAATTATTCAAGTTTATTTTTTAAGTTATAATATATAAATATAAATGTTATAATTGAATTTATTGAATAATTAATGAATTTGTTTAATAATTTAGAATATCTATTTAACAATTTTAAACAATATGAATAAGTTTGAAGTAATTAAAATAAGAAAGATTAAAGAATAGTTTGTTAAAATAAGTAATTGTGAAACATGATTAAATGTATAATATTAATTGGTTTAAAATTTATTTTTTTTTCATTAATATTTCCTATAGTACTTTTTCGATTTATGAGTAGATCTTCTTCTATAGCTATCACTGCTTTCAGATTAATTTCTCTGTTTAGATCTAGATCTATCCTTGCTTTAATAACGAGATCGATCTCTGGCATCAGCATTCTTGGAAGATTCTATAATAGATATTTAAATCTACTTTCATAATCATATTTATAGTTTTTAGGATACCTTCTATCATAATGAAATCCACTATAATATTTATTATTTTTATATTTATCAGAATCTACAGATTCCTATCTTTTTCTTCTTTAGTCTTAAGATTTACCTGAGTTTTCACTACTTGATCCTAAGATAAGTTAGAAGATATACTTTTTTAATTTTAGAATCTACTTCTGGAGTAATCATTTTCATAATATCTTTTATTAGAATTTCTAGATTTATCTTATCTATGAGAATAATAATGATGCCTTGATTTATGTTTTTCATATGAATCAGTTTTGTCATATTTATATCTATCATATTTTTCAGTAGGACTTTTTTGATTATAACCATAAGATTTATGATGATGATGATGATATTTATGTCTTTATCTTGTTGAAGCATCTCTGCTTTTTTCTGATTCTGAATTACTTTGTTTTTTTTAAATTTTACTAGAATTTGATTCACTTCTTTAACTACTATCTTTTTGAAAATCATTTCTTTTCGTAATTATTGATGGTTATATATTTATTAATTAAAGATTAGGTAATTTAGGAGTATCATCTTCTTATTGATTATTAAATCTTGTTATAGTTTCTTATTAATAATTATAATCAAGGGTAACTTAATCAGATGGTTACCTTTTAAAACCTAAAATTGCATAGAGAATTCTTTTTGTTAATTAAATTAAATTCTTTTTTCTAAGAATTTATTCTTAATCTGTTAAATTCTTTTAAATTTCTTTACCTAAACAATATTAAATGTATAATTATGTTTCATAATCTCTTAAAAGAGAAGAATAACATCTTTTTACAAACCAATTTTCAAATTTTTATTATTCTCTATATTTCATAATATTAAATTGATAAAAATAAGGAGTAATAAGATCCCAATTTTTCATAAATGCCATATCATTAGTCATTATTGAATTTTATAGATATTTAAAAACATATCTACACATTTACATAGACATTTAATCCTAAAATTAATCTAATTTTAATTAGCATTATTAAAAAATCAAATCTGAAAAAGTTTATTTAGTTTAAATGATTTAAGTTCTCAAACATAGAACTAAAATAGTCATATTTTTTCTAGGATGAGATGCTTCAAAAAGTAAAACTTTAGTTGAAGAAGAACTCCTCTCAATCATTTATTTAACTTATTTACAAGACTCTTTATGTTAAGGAGATATTAACACTGAAAAATATGTCATTTCTTTTTCATTATTTGCTTCTTATTCTAATAATAATTTAATAGCATTGCTTGTCTCTTGTATTTATTAAAAAGTTCCAATAAGACAAACTTCTTTCTCTCGGTATTAAATATAAAAGAATGGATGATTTATATCTCTTTATGTTTATTCTCCTTTAGCATTATATACTGAATCTCTTGAAATTCTAATTTCGGCATTTTATCTTAATTAAAACATATTCTATTAAACTGATTTTGTTTCACTTCTACTTATATAAAGTCTTTAAACACATAAAGTTTTTAGAGTATTCTTAATTTCAGAAACAGTCTATTCAATATTTTATCTTGAACCTTTAATTTTTATAGGAGTAGATTTATCCATTGGAAATATTTCTTCACTATGAGCTAATGATTTGTTATAAATGATATTAACATCTTATTTATTATTTAAACTATTGCTAAAATAATAATATTTATATTGATTACAATTTGTTTATCAATCTCTTTAAATAAATAATTGGTACTTTTATCTATCCTTCTATAATTCCTAGTTCTTTCTTTAATTCTTTTATTATATGTTCTACCATTTATAAAATAGATCTAAAAATATTTATTTACTAAATTGAGCCTATTACAGTTAAATTATTTTCTTTCTTAAAGAAATCTGCATATTATTAATCAATCTATTCAAAACTGATTTTATTCCCTATCTTATAAATTAATTATGCATTCTTTTTAACTACTTTTTATTCTAATATATTAATTTTAAAACATTCTTTAATTATATCAATATTAATAATATTCTGTGATTATTAAATAGCTTCTATTTATTAATGTAATTCTAAGTTTTCTTTATATTATTCTTCAAATTTCTATTAGGCAACATCAACAATCGATTACATTTATTATAACTTTCCTGTATCTTAAGTTTAAAATTCTAATGATGATTTAATATATTAATCTATTTTATTATAAGATGATGCAAGAATTTATAATTCAGACATATTATTGTCTTCATCTTTTTTTAATTCTTCATCTTATCTACTTGATTAATTTTATTGCCATTTATTTGACATTTATTCTTTAAAACTTTGTTTTTCTATAAATTTCATCATTTTAAATCTATTATCGTATTCACATTCAGAATCACTACATGATGAAGAAGAGAGTTCTTCTCTTTTTTTTTTCTATTTTTTTTCATTATTATAGATTTTAACTTTTTTTTATTAAATTCTTTCAATATTAGCTCTCTCTTTTTCTTATTCTTCTAAAATACGTTTTTCATCTTAACATTCTTAACAATACCAAGCATCTTTAGGTACTGATTCTAATGGAGGAACTAAACATAATAAGTGAAATCCACAATTGCATTTATCACATAATAATAATTATTCATCATCTTATGGTGTTTTTAATTAGCATATTTTACAAACCATATTTTCTAAATGTTCTTCCCATTCTTCTTAAGTAACATCAGTTGGTTTTAAACCTAAATAACCTTTACATTTATTTGCACCACATAAACATTTTGTTAAAGGAGTATGAAAAACATCAAATTAATAATCAAATGTTAATTCTTCATCTTCATTTATGTCTCGGTTAGCAAAAATACCAATACAGACTTCTCCTAAGACATTCCATTTTTCTGTAATACAATTTGGTTAACATGAATGATTGATGAATCTAGCCAGATTACCTTTTGATGTTGGATCAATAACTTCTTAGTTATTTAGTTTCATTAAATATGTGCATGTCGATTTCTAAATAAACTCACAATTCAAACCGAATATTCTTGCACTCTTCTTCTGCCTAAAGCACTATTTATCTAAAAAATCTCTCCAATATATTGCATTATAAATTGTCCTTTTTGTATACGTTCCCCTGCAAATAAACCCATTCCTTTTCCTCCACATTTCAATGGATACACACATGCATCTTCATGTTTCTAAAATCTTCTATTTTTGCATTATTCTGCACATGGACATAACTCAGCATCACATTCTGTACATGTAAATCTATTTAAACATCTATCACCACAATTATATGAATATTATGGTCCTTGTATTCGACTATATTTTTATATATACTATTATCTACCTTCCTATTTATTCATCAGGACAATTAATACATGAACAAACCAATGTTTCATCCCTGCTTACTCTAAATTACTTTCTCTCTAAATATTAATTCTTTTTCAATAAAGTAAAGTATTTGAAACTTTCTTTCAATCCTTACAATCTTTAAGGATTACCTTATAATTTATTTATTATCTTTTAACAATATACAATAATTTTACATTTCTATTCTTAGATGTCTCCTTTAACACTGTTTAATCATTCTTTTTTGTTTTATTACTCTCATCCATTTGCATTAATTTTTAATAATTATCATTAGAATATATTTGTAAATACTTTTTTTAAGCGCATTTTATTTATCACTACTATTATTATTCTCTCATTTTACTATCTATTTAGTTTTATTATCAAAATCTCTACAATAAATTGATTTCATAAAAAATTAAGATAAGGATATTTTTAAAAATTATTTCTTAATAAGAATAATCGTATCATTTAATAAGTTTTAATAATATTAATTTTAATAAAATATTCATTCAAATCCTATTTAAAATGCCATTAAATTAAATCCTATCTCTTTATCATCTTTCTCAATATAATGTTTTTAACAAATCTCTATGACTTTTTCTAAAAATAATTCCTATTAACAATCAGTATAATTTATAGGACCTTTCTTTCTTCCATCTAATTCTATAACACTTCCATTATGCCAAACAAATGCAATAAAATGATGTCCTGCTTTTAATTCAATGTTTTAATTTTCTAAATTTTCTTAAGCTACTTCTTTATGAGCATCTTATAAAGATTTCACTTAACCATCTTTTTTTTTTATTTCTAATTTACAATTTTTCAAATATTCTGCTCTTTATTCTGGTGTCATATTTTATGTATTCTATATAAATTAAGGACAAAAGCTTTCTTCATTTATTATAAATTAATATTCTTTTGGAATATTTGCTAATATATGTAAAATTGCTATAGTCCCACAGGCATTCTCTGCTATTTATTTCATATAATAAAGAGATTCTGGAATTGCCTTCTCAAACATTTTGTCACCTTATTCAAAAAAATAATTATTTATAGCAGGAGAATCTGGATAAACAAATAATGCTCCTAAACTACTGGGTATTAAAAATTCAGGTTCAAAACTTACAATATCTACAAAATTTGCAAAATCAGTATTTACTCCTAGATTTCCTAGATATTTATTTAACAGATTTGTATTAGATTCTAGGGGTAACCAATTTTCAAACTTTTAATCCATTAAAAATAAAAATATTTAATCTATAATTATTATTTTATCATTATTAAAATTCTTACAATATATTCTCAATTTCTTATGAATAAGTGAGATCTTTTTATATACATAATTTCTCTATTTGTTATATAATCCTTTACTCTCTCATTATTTATAGAATTTTTTTTGTTTCATCATAACAAATCAAACGCATTATTATTTTAAGACAGTGCTTTGTATTAAGATAAAATAAAGATTGTAATTTATCTTTAGAATTATAAAAATAATAAACCAATTTAATATTTCCTCTTGATAAATGACTAAGAATTCTACTTCTTTCATACTAAAATTGTTGATTTTCCATCAATAACATATTCATTATAGGATCATTTGTTATGATTATTGCTTTGCAGTCCATATTATGAGATAATAGAATAAGAATTTTTAAAATATCTTTAGTATTCTCTGGTATATAAGAACAAATGTAATTAACAAAGGGTTCAATTTGGACATCACGAGATCGAATGATTTACGATTTCAAAATTATTTCAATTATTTGAAGTACTTAAGTATCCTGGTATCTAAGTAAGATTTCAAATAGTTAATACTCAATGAACTGAATTATGCTCTTTTGAATTTATTTAAGAATATTACTTACGGATATTAATTGACACTGAATAAGATTAAGCCCAAGATTTCATTTCCTTTATACTGCTGGTCCAAATAAATAAAACAATCATATAATAAGAAAAGCCATAGTTAGACATATTCAGGCTTAATATTTTAGTACTATTTTAAAATTTCAATTGCTTCTAAAATATCAGTCTCATATGATTCTAATTATTTTTCAAAAATTAAAATTAAGTCTGGAGAATTGATTACTCTTTTTAAACTAAATATTTTTTCTAAAGCATCTCTTCTTAATTTAATTCCATATTTTTCTCTCTTAAATTATATCAAATTCATTTTAATATTTATTGATTTAAATTATAATAAATATATCATCATTTAGTTTTATATTTTTTTGATAATCATAATTAAATTTATTAATACTTTAAATGTTTCTAACTTGTTGTCCTAATGTTTACTCAATGGTGCTTAAAACCTAAATCAATTTCATAGACAATGAAATTCTTTTATCACTTGATTTATAAGCTCCATTTAAAGCAATTTTAAAGAAGGACTTCTTACATATTTATCAAGATAATGAACCTAAATTTTCACTACCAATTTCATTTCCAAATATCATTCATTGGGTTTATAATAAAAGTTTAATTGGATTCAGAATTAACAATAATACTTATCTTACAGATTAAGCTTACAAATTAAAAGAATTATTAAGTGGAAAATTATTCTTTTCAAAAATCTAAGACTTTTATGCTCCTTTATAAATTTTAGGATAAGGTAGCTCTGCTAAAGTCCTTTTAGTGAAATCAAAAATAGGTGATTAATATTTTGCTGCAAAATGTGTAGAAAAAAATGAATTAATGTATTAAGAAATCGAGATCAATAATTAATTAGATCATCCAGCATTTGTTAAAATCAAAGAAGTTTTTTAAGGTGAAACAAGTTATTATATTATTATGGATCTATTATCAGGAAAAAATTTGTAATAATTGATTAAAAATCAACATGGTGGTCTGACATTAGAATAATGTTAAAAAATAATGCATGTAAATTAATAGTTAAATAGGCTTTATTAAGTGGAATTGAATATATGCATTCAAAAGGTATTATACATAGAGACATTAAACCTGAGAATATTGTTTTATAAAAAACAAACAATCTTACAACTCTAAAACTAGTAGATTTTGGACTTGCTACTTATTCTAATTTAAAAAAGTATTATATTTTAAGAATTAAAAGATTTAAATATCCAAAATGTGGAACTCCTGGTTATGTTGCTCCTGAAATAGCTAATTTAACTGATAAAGATACAGTATATGGTCCTGCATGTGATATATTTAGTGCAGGATCTGTTTTCTTTAAATTACTTACAGGAAGGGATTTATTTCCAGGAACAGGATTCAATTTTGTTTTATAATTAAATAAAAAATGTCATATTGACTTTTCTCCATTAACTTTAAAAAAAATACCTATTAATGTGATAGTAAATTATAATAAATATTGAGGGAACTTGTACAAAAAATGCTTTTAAAAGATCCTAAAATGAGACCTAATGCAACAGATTGTTTAAATCATGAATTTTTCACTTAATCTGAAAAACCTTCAAATGCACATAAAAAAATGTTTTTTGCCCATACAAGAGCAGCAACTTTAACAGTTGATTTTTCTTCTCCTGAAGAAAAGGTAGATTATAAAGGGTCATTTGTAACTAATGATATTGTTCCATAATTACCTTAAATGCCTAAAATGGTAATGAAATTTAATACAACTGAATTTGAATAATATGATTGATCATAAGAAAATTAAAAAAATTTTCCAATCTTCAGAGAGATTATTCAGAAAATTAAAGCAGATTTACTTTTTATAATTTTATTCATAAAATTTAAAAATAGAGATCTTAATTTCTTTATAAATCAATTTTTTTATTTGAATCAAAGATCTTTTAGGAATTACATCTTTAGACTAATTTCTTTTTGATATAATTGATGTAAAATCTACTGATTTTATAAATAGCTTATTTTAAGAATTTGAATAAATTTAGATTTTTCTTATTCATTATTATGTATTTTTTAAACATTAATATTGTTTATGAATATTAATTTCTAAGTGTTCTATTCTTGAATGTTATATGAATAAAGTTAAATATTGTCTCAATTAGAAATTCCTAGACAGTTTATAATAAAATTATTTTTATAATGAATTAAACAAATTGCTTTCCTAAAATTTAAAAAGCTTAATCAACAGTAAAGAATTTAGAATTTATGTAGGCAAAACTTATAATAAGAACAGATTGGGATTAGAGTATAAATTCAAGCATACCTCTTACAATTAGAGCAGAAATGTCTTCAAACAGGATAAAAACTGATTTAACAAATAAAAACTTTTAAAGTAATTCTGAGGTTTCTTATCTAAAAACAAAACATAAAAAATTTCAATCGATTGAAAGCAGTATTTATAAAGATCCAGAATTATCTTAAACAGTAAAAATAATATTAATAATAATAGAAATATGATAAATCTTTACAAAGTTTCTATAGTACAATGTATAGAAAATCGTAAAACAAATTACAATTCAATAATAAAATTGATAAAGCTGCTATTAAAAATTAATGGTTGGATTTTGAAGATTTATTAAAAGATAAGAATTTGATGGAAAATGGATTGTAAAAATACTTTTTTGATATTTTGAAACATGAAATAAAGCAATCACCAAATTAATAAGTTATTCCTCCAAATAGATAATAAGCAATAGATTTAAAGGAATGGTTATTTTTTATGCTATAAAGAATAAAAGATTAAAGTAAAAGTTTAAGTGCAATTTAAATTGCTGAAGAAATACAATTAATTTATACAACATGTTTTAAAGAAATTATAAAGTAAATATTATTTAAAATATAGACAAGTAAAAGTTGAATGTGTAGAGAGAGGTGAATTACTTTAAATTATATGGGATTTTTATATCTAATTAATTGATTAAATAATTAAGAGTTCAAATTAATAAATGTAATGTATTGAATTGGATTTGAAAAATAAAATGATTAATTAAGAGACGTTTTATAATGAACAATTGCATTTTTAAGAACTCATTTATAATGAAAGTAAGAATTAAATTAAGCAATTATAATTTGATTATGAAAAGGCATTAGATGTTGATTAATAGTAAAAAGAATAGATATTATCACTAACATAGGAATATAGAGAAGCACTTGAAATAATAGAATCACATAGAAAATAAATAGATGAATTATAATTATAAATTGTTATGTTAAAAACTGAGTCAACAAATGATACTAAATAAGAAAATGAGAAAATTAATATTTAAGTTTAATAAGGATAGTCAATAGTTTCACATTTAATGAATTTTCAAGCAAAAATAGATAATAATTAAAAGTATAGAATTAAATCTCCGTTTAAATCTTAAGTTAGCAAATCTCCTGGTAGATCTCCAAAAAAAAATAGTTTTATATTAGATAGGTGGGAATAATTAAGATATTAAGAGAATTAATTAAAATCACAAATTATTTCACTAAAATATTTAGATTTTGATAAAGATTAATAACCATCTTAAACTAAAATAGTTTAAATAAGTGGTACTGATGATAAAGCTATTTAAACAGAAGATTAAGATTAGGATATATAAAATAGTATTAAAGAAAATTCAAATTTTATTAATAGTTAAAATATTAATGTTTAAGAAAAGAGTAAAGTAGTATCTAATGATTTAGAATAAAAAATAACAATGGCTTTGAAATTAATTGAAGATAAAAAATTGGATGAAAATTAAAAACAATTATTGTGTAGGACTTTAAGTGAAAGTAAAGAAGTATGTGAATAGAATAAAACATTATCTTAGAAATTGATCACAATGAATAGATTGGATTCAATGAAAAAAATTTAATTAATGGAAAAGGAAGAGTTATGTCAAGAATTAGAGATGAAGTTATAATAAACAGTATAGGATTTTATTTCCATAATTTCAAATAATAAAAGGAAATTAAAGAGAGTATTGAAAAAGAATTCTTAGTTGATTGGAACCTTAAAATAAATAGAGAATAAATATGAGATTGTTATTAATGATGTAGAAGCAATAGAAGAAGAAGAAAGTCATATTATAAATTATATGAGTGAAGTAGTTTAAGATGGAGAAGAAGATTTGCTCAGTGGAAGAGAATCTTAATATTTTAATGAAGATGAATTTCGATAAGATTAATAGGAAAAATAATTAAGTAAAAAATCAATAGATATGGGAGATTCAATTTAATTATAACAAAAATAATAAGAATAAGAATTTAAGTAAATTAATTCAGAAACTAGTCTTCATGAACAATAAAATAAACTTGACAATAGTTTTAATAATCTTCTTAATCGTAATGATTTAAATGATAGTTAAATGTAATTACATCAAACTTTAAGTAATACTGATGAAGAGAATTGTAGAGAATCTCGAGATTAGATAACATCTAATCATTAATAACATAATATGATAGAAAAAAATCAAGAATTGAAATCATCTATTGTTAGTAATCCAAAAATGAAAAGTAGTTTTAAAAAATAGTTATCAATTCAAAAAATTACACAATCCATTAATGATCCTTCTAAATCTTCAAAACATCATAAGAAAAATCAAAGAAGTTATTAAGAAAATAATCACTAGAAAATACAAAATAATAATTCTAAAAGTAATTTAAATAATTAAAGAGAAAAAGATGAAAATAATAAAATGACTTAAAGTTAAAGAAGTTTTGTTGAGTCAGAAAAAAATAATTTAGAAGACGACAAAGATTGTGCTTTAAGAATTAATGATATCATATCATAATATAAAGATAAGTAATTGAAAAGTAAATTTGAAAATCAAATATTTAGATTCCCTCAGTCATAAAACTCGTTAATTTAATTTGCTATAAGAGAAATAACCAAAAAGATTTAGAAGAGTTTATAGTTAAAATACAGATGTAGCAAATAATTTGTTTAAATAAGTGCTTAATAGCAAGAATTTGACCAAAACTTTATCATTTCTTCAATTTAACAAAATTATTAATTAAATTTTAACTGAAGTTTCTAAATAGAATGAAGGATATAAAATCCCTTTTCATGTTTGTATTTATGATTTTATAAAAAATAAATACGGATTTAAACAAGTTGCTGAAAAAAAAATTAGATAAGTATTAATATTTCTATTTTAAAGATTTATGAATTTATTGTCTTAGAAAAAGAAAAGAATATAAAAGTTTAGTTAATTTCAAAATATTGTAATATAAAAGATGTAATTGATGAAGTTGCTTAAAAACTATTGATAGAAGCTTTTTTATTCTTTAATAATAAAATTGAATCAAATAAAACTGAATTTTAAATTACATACGAATCAGCAAATGAATTTTTGAATGAAAAATGTTAACTTTGGTTATAAGTCAACTAGATACAGCAATTATAATCTTAATATAAAGCATAAAATTAATAATATGGAACTAATAAATTTTGCATTAATTATGATTAATTTATTTTAAAGATTTTAGATTTTTACAATTTTAATAAGAAAGATTATTAAAGAATATTAGAAACTTTATTTAGAGCTGCTGATTTAGATGGGAATAAGCTTATAGAATATGAAGAAGTAATAAATATATATTAAAATTAGTTTAAAACTCTTTATAGAGCTATACATATCTAATAAATGCAGACTGAAAATTTATTATAGATGTTTTTAAAAAATGCTGACTTTGCTGATGAACAAGGAGATAAATATTTAACTTTACCTAGATTTACTGAAATGGCAATTGAATTAAATATATTTCCTAAAGATGCTGTTAAAAAATATGGAGAAGGATGTGAAAAAATCAAAGAACATTGGAAAAATGAAAAAAATACTATAAAACTGAGATTTTTAGAAGCTAAATAATTTTCAAAAGTTAAACATACATTTTAAGAATTAGATAATTTAATTAATAATGATAAAAAAGAAATTTAAAGTAAAATATTTCAAAATTCATAATTTTAGATGTTTTATGGATGAGTTATAAGCTTCTCAATGAATAATCTTTAAGAGTATAAATTAAGTAAAAATCCTATTTATTTTTAGATTTTTAACTAAACAATGTCTTTTTGAATTATTACCATAGGAAATTCTATAAATTAATCATCATTATAAATAACTAGATACAATTGAATGAAATCTTAATAGATTATATTTATTTTAAATTTCTTTTTTAATATCTTAAATGTTTACACTTTATTTAGCGGAATTTTTATTAATAATTAATATATTTTAATATTAAAAATGGGAAACACTTAATTAACGGATCAATAGATTCTTTTATATAAGAATGAAACACAATGTACATCTTTTATTATATTAATAAAGTCACCCCAGCTTAGATTAGAAGAATACATAAGAAATTCTAGTAGCTTGACACTAACAATAAAGGATTTGTGAGTGCAACAGATTTTATAAAAATTATTCAACATCATAAATACAGTCCATTATTAATTTAATAGTTGATAGGAAGGAAATAACAAGAAATTGACTTCATTTAATTAGTAAGATTACTAAATGCCATTTAATTTGGTGATAAAAATACTTTGTTGGCAAAAATAATGGATTAGGACAGGGATGGATTGATTGGTACAGAGGATATTTAAAAAACAATAACAGTATTGAATCCTAGTTGTTTCAAAAATTCTTATGAGTTAGCTCAATAAGTAGTTAATGATAATGAAAAACTCACCTATAATAAAATGATTAAGTTGTTGATTGATGACTGATAAATTATTTTTTCTTAAATTTTAGCACTTTATAATAATATAATTTTTGTATTTTTTTCTAGAAAGATTTTGAGTACATGTCTTTTTTAATAAAAAAAATAAGTTTTAAAAAAATAACGTTGTTTAATTGTTATTTATTATGAACTAATTCAGAATTATTATTATATTTTTGAAATCTCGAATTCATAAGAATTTTAATCAATATCTACAAATATATTATATTAATTCTTTAAATTATATTTGTTGATTAATTTTATGGGCAATAATTGTTTGTAATCAAATTAGACCATAAATTAAAAAGAAAAAGTAATTCACATTAGGTGTTATCCTAATTTATTGGGTCCTAATAAATAAATTTTGCATCAATCAATTAAAAACCTATCATAAAATTTAGATACTTTTGAAGAAGACTTTTATAAAAATGAATTTTTTTTCGATTTTGCAAATGATAACAATAAAAACAATCAATTTGACAAAAATAAGTAAGACCTGACTATTTTGAATGAAATCTAAGGAAATATTATTGAATGTCCTTCATTTGAAAATTCAGATGAATCCTAAAGTCAATACAAAACTAATCTAAACTCAAATTAAGAGGATGTTTTAAATTTTGCTTTCATAAAGGAGAAGAAAAAAAAGAAAGAGATAAGGTCTTTCAAAAATTCTAAAAAACCAGTACAGGAAAAACTTCAACTAAAAAGCATATTAAAATAAAATAAATCAAATCGTTCATCCTTGTGCAGCTATTCTGATAGAAATGATAAATAATCTGTCTCATTCAACATTTTGCCAAGCAATAATAATAAAAATGCAAGATCATTCTCACCAATAATTTATCCAACAAATATTCTAAAATCAAAGATAAAAACATAGAGCATGATTTTTATGTAATAATTTCCATATAAATGATTTATTTTTTTTCAAATTTTTAAAATAAATATATGTAAATTATAAATCTTAATTATATGAAAGAATCATATATTGATTAAGATCCTTTTTAAAACCTGTTAAGTTATTCCTAAACTATAAGTTAGATGTGAAAAATATTAGTACTTGTTTAGAGATTTATTTATTAAAAAAAATTAATTTAAATTAAATTAATATAACAATAAAAAATAATGCATACATATGATATTAATACAGAAATTTTGACTCCAAGATTTTTAGAAGCTTGTAGAAGAGAAGGATTTCATGAAAGTGAACTGATAAAAAAAACTAAAGCTTAAGTGACACAATTGGTAAAATAAAAAGATTAATCTCTTAATGATGAATTCATCTGTGAAATTGAAAAGCATTTAGAAGAAAAGAGAAAATAAAAAATAGATTTGGTAAGAGCATAGAGATAGAAAATACTTTAAGAGAATGGAACAAGAAGTTAGAGTTTGCATAATCAATCTTAATTAAATTTTAGTTCAATAAGTTATGCAGAAAAATAATAAAAAATATTAGAAAATATTAAAAGAAGGCAGTAAATTGAAATTGATAAAATGGTTGAGTAAGAACAACTCAAAGAATAATAGGAAAAGGATATGCAATAGAAATTACTAAAATAACAATTAAAAGAGTAACAGTTGCAGGAAGAGTTTAAAAGGAGAAGAGAATATAATGAGATGAAAAAATAATAATTAGAGAAGGAAAAATTGAAAAAGGAATAAAGAGAGTAATAGATTTAGGAATAAAAGATAAAAGAGAGTGAAATGAAAGAATAAAAAAGGAAATAACGAGAGCTAGAAATTTTGTAAAGATCAAAGTTGGAAGCCGAATTCAAAGAAAAAGATAGAAAATAAAAATAAGATTAAATTTTAAGAGAATAGGAACAATTTTAATTTGAGTAATCGAGATAATAAGAATAAAAAAAACAATAAATAGAAGAAAAAGAGAAAAAAAGATTATAATTAATAGAGTTCAAGAATGAGGAGAGAAAAAAATTTGCAGATTTAGAAAGAAAGGAGTTTGAATAAAAGTTAGAAAAGGTAAAAAAATATAATGAAGATATGATGGAAAGAAAGAGACAGGATTATTTAAAAAAAGAAGCTTAAGTAGAAGCAAAAAGAAAAGATTTTGAACAATTTTTAGATTATGTTAAGTAGCAGAAGTAAAAATAAAATTTGGATAAACAGTAGCAAATAAATAAAATTTTGGTAAAAAGTAGTTTAATTTTAAGTAATTGAATTTAACAAAGGAGGAAGAGAAGAGGAAAAAGTATGAGATAAAATAAAATGAGTATTTCAAAAAGAAAGAATTAATGGATGAATTTTAAAGGTAATAAATGGAAGAGAAGATAAAGAAATATGAGGAAAAGGAGAAGAGAATAAAGTAAATATTATTTAACAATGAATTTATGTAAGAACAATAAAGGAATGAATTGGAGAAAAAATTAAGTAGAACTTAGGATAAGCTTATAAATTTGAATAGTAGAAAAGAATTTGAGCATAAGTATAGGTAATATTTAATAGAATAAGATTAGAACTACTTAATAGATAATAAAAGAGATAGATACTGAAGATAATGTTAGAAGAATGGAATAATTAGGTGGATATCGAAGATTGAAATTAGAAGAGAAAATGTGTAAAGATGATGAGAAATGTTAATAGATGAGAAAGGATAGAGAATAGATTAGTAAATTGGCAGATTTAATAAGAAAGGAAGCAGAAGAGAAGAGGAAATAATTTATGTTAGATTATGAAAAGAGAAAAAGAATGCAATCTGATGGATTTAGGAAGATGAATTCAACGATGGGATAATGATTAAGTTTATTCAACAACACTTTTATGGTTATGTATTATCCACTTAATCTTGAGTAAAAATTCTAAGTCTTAGGGATTAATCATTATTTTGAATTCTTTTAGAGAGAATTTGATTAACAAGTTCTTAATACATTTCTTTGACTTAAGTTCCTGTTTTAGCAGAGCATTCATAATATTTGACAGAGTACTAAAACTAAATTAAATGACATACAAGTTATGCCAATTCTTGACCTTCAGAAGTTGTTACATTTCTGTTTTCAAGATCACATTTATTGGCTACCAATATAATAGATATTAGTTAATTATCTACTTAATCCTTGAGGTAATCCATCCAAGTTTAAACTTGATTGAATGAATCACGATCAACGACACTATAGACCATAGGAATTCCTTGTGCATTTCTATAATAAATAGGAGCTATATATCGAAATCTCTCTTAGCCTAGAAATGAAAACTTATATAAAAACACCTGCAGTATCCCAGACTTAGACTGTAAGTTGTGAATCACCATTTGTAATTATTTTTTATTTGTATTCAACTCCAAGAGTGGCGTGGATTGCATCATCAAATTTATCATCAATATAACGATTCAAGAGAGAGGATTTGCCAACACTTCTTTCACCAAGCATAAGAATTTTTACTTTATCTTACATTTATAATTTATATTGATTCTAAACAATAATCTAAAATAGAAATATACTTAAAATATAGAGTATAACCTTATTGATATTTTTACTGAATTTAAACTATTATAATTTAGAGAAGCAAAACAAAGAAAAGTATAATAATAATAATATTAATGATAACTATTTTTTTATTACTTATACTCTCCAGAGCTTAACCATGTACAGCTCCATCATCATTTCTTACTAACACTTTAATTGGAGTCTGCTCACCAGACAATTCTGTTGATACTTATTCATATCCTTTAACCATCACTAATGGTAATGAATACACGGTCAGGTATTTATCAATAAATTAATATCATAGTGGCTGGTTCTAATTGGATAATAAAGGTACCGATAAATAAGGATTATTCAGTGTATAAGAAAATGGAATCAGACTTGGATTAGTTGTACATGATGAAATTATTGATTTCTTATATGATTCTCATACTGTTTCAAAACCCTTTGTCTACACTGTTAAAAGATGGTTTTTAGCTGTAGCCACTCTAAGCTATAGTACTGGTTATGTTAATTTTTATGTATGGTTACCTATGAATGACTTAAGAATAACCCAAGCTCCAACATTAGTAGGTATAAATTTTAATACACCAATTACCAATGATGCTAAATTGAACATAATGTATTTCTCTACATATTCAATTTTCTGTGGGGTATATTGATATTTAAATTAGCGAGCCAATAATGTTCTATTTTACGATGCTTATTATGAAAGCGATAATAATTATAATTGGTTAAATCTAGCATTTCTCTCCAATTCTATTGATAATGTGCATCACTATACATTTGAAGATTAAATTGGGTAAAAAGTCAAAGGATCACATAACAACGGCTATTTAGGATCAACTAGAGGAGTAGATGCTAATGATCCAACACCTGGATAATATATTCAATTGGGCTCACTTCAATATGTCACACTTCCTACTGCACTTTTATCAAATACTCATCAATCTATTAGCTTTTGGTATTGGTCTAATATTGTTGTTTCTACTGATGCCTTTGTAGAACCTTCTGGCGATACAACCACTGAAGCCATCATTTTTCGAAGAGTTTATGGTGGATCTTAAGATCAATTTCAAATCTTGACTACTGCTACTGCTCCCTATACTATTCGATTAAATTATGGAACTGTTAAATCACCTATATCTATCACTCCTACTGTTATTGCCTCAACATGGACATATATCTCCATATCATCTGCTTATGTTGATGCTGCTATTGGCCTTAGCAAAATTTATTATAGTGCTTATGTCAATGGAGCTGTTTAAACACATACTTAAACTACACTTTCCATTAAATATGATGAAAGTCTAAATGATGTACTCTATATTGGAGATCTTAAAAATTAATTTAGTTCAGGTTCTATGAGATTAGCTCACTTAGATATTAGATCTTCCTATGTTAATTATTATAGTGCTTCCTCTGTTAAATGCAAAACTAACTGTTTACACTCTATCAATTCCTATACTTAATAATAATGTTTTAAATGTACCAATTTTTTATAAGCTGGATCGTGTGTTGCTGCTTGTGTTTCAGGTTCTACTGGATATTAATCTGCTATTTTACCACTTTGTAGGTCTTGTATTTATTAATGTAATGAATGTTCAAATGCTGCTACTTGTACAAGTTGTAACAATGGATATTATTTGTAAGCCACAAATTGTGTATTAGCAGCTAATTGTAATGTTGGATATTTAGCTGATCCTGTATCTAAAAAATGTACATAATGTGGTGATGGTGTGTTATAAGGAGCAGAATTGTGTGATGATGGTAATTTCATAAATGATGATGGATGCACAGATTGCAATATTGATAGTGATTATACTTGTAGTGGTGCTCCTAGCATCTGTATAAAAAAATGTGGTAATTAAGTATTAGATGCAGGTGAATAATGTGATATAGGTTTATAATTTATAAATGGTTGTATAAATTGTTAATTAGAAGAGGGATATTATTGTACTGGTACAACATGTAAATTGCTTTGTGGAGATGGCAAAAGAGTTAATGAAGATTGTGATGATAATAATTGGGTGAGTAATGATGGTTGTTCAAAATGCAAAGTAGATTTTGGATATCAATGTTCTGGAGGATCAGCTACAAACAAAGATACTTGTACTAAATAGTGTTCTAATGGATCATTAGATTAGAGTGAATAATGTGATGATAATAATTCAAACAATAATGATGGATGTGGATATTGTAGAATCTAGGTTGGATATCAATGTACAAATAATGTTTGTATAAGTTTATGTGGAAATGGTTTAATTGATGATTTAGAATAATGTGATGATAATAATTCTTTATTGGGTGATGGATGTTCATATTGTTTGATAGATTACGGTTATAAATGTGATGAAAGTTTGACTTCATGTGATTAAATAAATGTTACATGTGGTGATTCCTATAAGAGTTTAAGTGAATAATGTGAGGATGGCAATATTGAAGTTGGAGATGGTTGTTCTGAGACATGTTAAGTAGAGAGTGGTTATGAATGTCTATAGGGATTATATAGATATTCATTAAGCATATGTTAACCAATATGTGGAGATGGTATTAAAATGAACTCTGAAGAATGTGATGACGGAAATAAAATAGATGGAGATGGTTGTAGTAGAAATTGTCAAAGAGAAACTAAATGTGGAAATGCAATTAGAGAAAATTCTGAATTTTGTGATGATGGAAATCTAGTTGATATGGATGGATGTACTAATTGTATACCTGATCCTGGTTATAGTTGTAATTTAATTGAAGGAGGTACTGTTGATAAATGTAATAAATGTTCTGATAATTGTGAATAATGTACATCTGATGGTTAACAATGTCTTTTTTGTTTTTATGGTTATTTTCTATACAATTATGAATGTTATTCATAATGTCCATAAGGATACTATTATCTTGATACATGTTAACCATGTCCAGATAATTGTTTAGAATGCTATGCAAATGTATGCACTCAATGTAGCATGTAAACTTATTTATTTAAGGAATAATGCATTTAATAATGTATTGATGGATATTTTGAATAATCTAATGGTGTATTAGGTAATAGTTGTATTAAATGTTATGCACCATGTAATATCTGTCAAAATGAAGTAATTTGTGAAGAATGTGATGCAGGTTATCGAGTCGAAGAAAATTAATGTGTTCCTTGTAATTTCGATAAGAATTGCATGAGATGTGATCTTGATAATTGTCTTGAATGTTAAGTTGGTTATCAACCTGATGGTCAAGAATGTGTTAATATTGAGCCTAATTGTGGAGATGGATTACATGCCCTTTCTGAATAATGTGATGATGCTAATCTCTCGGGCGCTTGTATTGATTGTAAAATTAAAAGTGGATTCAATTGCATTCTAGAATAAAATGAAGGTCCTGATATCTGTTATGAATTAAAACCTCTGCAAGTCTCTCCTTTCATCGATGAAATTCACTTTGATAAATTATATTTAGTCTTTAATCGACCTTTATCTTAAGTCTACAATTTCACTGAATTAATTTTAATTAATATTCCTGATTTACCTGATTACTAATACGATATTAAATAAATAGATATGTATTTAATCGAAATCAACTTTACTTATTTTGACACCGTCTAGAACATTTTTGCTTCTATTAACTTTACTTAACCTAATAATTTTCAAGATAAATTTGGATGGTCTCTTGTTGGATTGGCTAATGATTCAGATAGTAAAATTGCCAAAGTAGGCTTGATCAAAACTCAATTAAATTATTTTATCTACTACACAGAAGACGAAATCTATTTCAGTGATACATTAAGTTACATTACCTTAACATTTCTTATTTTTAGCATTATATCAGCATTTGTTTATTCTTATAAGATTGGCAGTGGACAAGTGTGGCAAATTATATAATCTCTATAATTGATCTCATTATTAAGGTTAATAAAATTAAGATATTCTTTACATATTGATAAGGTTTTTGATGTGTTAAACTATTGTAACTTTTCATTTATACCTAATATATTCCTATTTTTTATGGATGTTCCTAAATAAAATACAATTAAATTTTAAATTGAAGACTATCCTTCATAGTTTCTACTAAGTGCAGGTGGAAGATACATAAGTTTTATCGTCTATGTCCTTATACTGTGGGCTGTAATTAAAATAATGATAAAATTTATTCATTGGGAAGTGATTCTAAATAGATTAGAAGATATTGATGAATACATGAAATTTTAAGCATTTATTAGAATATTTGAGATGATGTTCCTTGATTTAATGATTTCAACAGTTTAGACCTGTCAAAATTACCAAACCATATTTGACATTATCAATATAACTGTTGCAGGTATATTCATCATTTTAAGTGGTATTGCATTTGTTTTAACCTATAAATTTATATTGAAACATGATAATGCTTATACATTTGAATGGCTTCATCTATATCTTAGTTGCTTATATGATGGATATGAACTAAGAACAAAATTAGGAAGATTATTTATTTATGTCCCTTATATTAGAAAAGTAATTTATGCTTGCATATTCTTACTTCCTTCTTAATTAATCTAAATTATTACTTTGGGAGCTTTAAGGATTGTTATTTATTTTCCACTTTATAAATACAATCCATTCATTTCTAAAATTATATTATATAAATAAACTACCCAAGCCATATTTGATACTTTATGTTTTGTAAGTGGTCTATTATATTTAAATATTGATGATACTAAATAGGTGAAAGTATCTAATGGATGGTATATGTTGATGACAATTCTTATAACAATTATTAATTACACAATTTGGAATATTGTGTTGATATTTGTTAAAATAAAGTCCCCTAATTATTTGTTGGATGATTTTGAAATAGAAGAAGAACCGAAATTCAAAAGCAATCAAATTGTTCCTATGGATTATATACCTCCTGAAGATGGTTAAAATAATCCATAAATAATGCCCGAAGGCTATGAAAAACCACCTAATGTAGGAATTGCATAAATTGCTCCTGAAAAATAACCTAAGGAATAAGATATTATTAGTGTTCAAAGTAGCAACGATTAATAAAATAAAGATATATTAGATCCTAATGAAGAAAAAAAAAAATTAAATGAAGAGAAAAAAAGATTGGAAGAAGAATAAAGACTTAAAGAAAAGGAAGAAAGAAAAAAGACATATATGGAAAGAAAAACAACATAAAAATTAAAGGAGTAAGAAGAGCAAAAAGACGAACTAGTTGATGATTTTTTTGGTTGAAAACAAATCATAGATTAAATTATTCAAAGTCTTTTTCATTGTCAAATTCTAGTACTAATTCATGTATTTCTGACTCCTTTTTACATTCTAATCTCACTACATTATCTTCTTTTTTTGTTTTCTATTTTTCAACTAATCCTTCAAATATATCAGGTCTGTTATAAAAAAATAATAATACTCAATTTTTATTTTATGATTTTCTCCATCTTTTGTTATTATTAAAGTAATTTCCTTATTATCATGTTCTTTATCACCTATTTTTATTTTTTTTAATTTATTCTATGTATCTATATCATAAAATTTACATGTAAAATTTCACTTTTTTAACAGGTTTCCTAATTAGGAGAAGCTGTTGATTTATCTCCTTTTCGTATTGATTTAAATTCTATTATTGGACTCACTAACCCAAAATTGTTTTTTTATTGCTAAGGTAATTATAAACTATTTAATGGTTAAGTATTGTAAAATAATTTTTCTTATTGAGTATTGAATATATTAGTGGGCAAGAACTTTTTAGGAGGTGTTGACAGTTTTTAATCAGATCCAACTTATTCAAATGATGGAGGTGGTGCAGTAATTACTATTTTTGTACTTTAATTATTCTCTTTATGTTTTGGGCCTTTGATCTTCAAAATTCTTTTATATTTCCATATCATTACTTTCTCTCCTAAATTTCTTCTTGAGTGTTATTAATACCGACTACTGGTAAAGCTTCTTCATCATCTACATCCTTTCCAATGTCAAATTATGGTTTTCTTTTGGACATTAATTTAATTATTATATATTCCCGCTATTCCTTCCAGGCTTAAAGATGCAGAAAAAAGAATTTTATACTTTTTACATAGTATTGTAATGGATTTCAAAACGAATCATTTTTAAAACAGAATTATAAATTAATAGATCAACTCCTCCTTTTTTAGACTTCATATAACTACAATTTATTGATATTTATTTATTAAAGTATTAATATATATAATCAAAATCAAATTCATCTTGTCTCATTTGCTATCTAACTCAACTATTTAATCTCAAAATCTCATTTCTTAGCTATTTCTCTGATAAATTGATATTTTTTTCTAAAGGCTAATTATTAAGATACAAAAGGATTCCATATTTTTCAGATAAATATACACAAGGCATTTCATAATAATGAAAATTAAAATAAGTTTAGTTTGTTTGATATTTATTTGATCAAACAGATTATGAAATTATTCTTACGACTAACGAAAAAATAAATAATTATTTTCAATATTCATTTATTTTTTGTTTATTTTATAACTGAAATTTTTAAGAGATTAACTAATTTATTTATAATGATATAATCTAATGGCTTTTTGGCTTTAGAAGATTATAAAATATTGTATCAAAACATAAACTTTCAAAAATAAATAATAGATTGTGATTAAATTTTATTTTACATTTCTTTTTCAAGATTCCATAACATTATTCTACTGTTATTCTTAAATTTTGTAATGATATAACTATTGTTTATTAAATATTAACAAATTTCAAAAGTCTAAAAAACCATATAATAAAATAAAATTCCATCTAGATTTTCTATTTCTATTTTTTGTAAGGTTTATTTGGAATTAAACTAGATTAAATCTACATTATTGTTAAAAAATATGGGCTTATTTAAAATTACAAAGAGAACCTCTAATGCTTAAATATTATATACTAAAATAATATAATTGAAAGATAAAAATCAAATTAAATATCTTTAAACAATTTCATAACAAAGCATCTCCTTAAAACAATTATAGTGATTTTATTTTCATAATCTATTATTTATATTTTTAAACATTGTAGTTACTTAAGACATTAATATTTTAAATTTGTTATTGAATAATTTTTTCTATAATTTCTATTTACAACTTTTATTAAATTATTCAAAAATATATTAATTTATTTAGCATTCTGCATCATACTCTTTTGCTTCATTAAATGCCAAAATATTAGCTAAAACTAGTTAGAACGAAGAGAGCTTTTTCTTTATGTTGAAATAAGTTAGCTGCAAATGCCAAAAACGGTGATTCATTAATTAAATTTTGTAAATATTCAATTAGTATTTTGCTTTTAATAGTAAAGTTAATAGTTATTAAACTATGATGATACTTAATATGTATTAAATAACTAATATAATATTTAAGGAGAAATTATTAATTCTTTATTGATTATTTCGATTTTTTAGAATAAAACAAAATAAATTAAATAAATTATTATCTGATTTTAATGTTAATTAATAAAATGCCAAATTTTTTATTTAATAATAATCATAAAATTTTTGTAAAAAGAACAAAAATTGGATAAATAAATTTTAAAACTCAACATCAATCAAAAAATTTATTTATAAATATCCAATTGACCTGCTTAACGTAGTTCCCTTTTGTTGTATTTCATTTCAAGCACTTATTGATAGAATAAAGGTTCTTCTTTTTATTTTATTTTTTCAAAAGGAGCTGATAAAATAACTTTTCTTTTAGAATTGAGGGGTATTTCGTTGTTAAATTTTTAGTTCTTTTAATTTTTAGCTAAATTCAGCATCGATATTGATTCTTTTATCAATTTATTTTATCCTACAACTTCTAATTCTTTAACTGATAAATTTGGTATTATTTTATCAATAACATCTTACTTTTCTTGAAACCTTTTTTTAAAACCTTCAGGTCTTTAATAAACTTGTTCAGCATTATTTTTTTTAACAATTTCAAAAAAAGCTTTATCATTTTTATTATTCAATTCTCCTGGAGCTGCTCTAAGTTACATTTCCTTGAATAGAATTTAATAAAATTACCCATAAATGATTTCCATATTTCTCTGAGTCTGATTAAATTAAGTCCAATAATTTACGATCTTCATGACGCTGTCTAGCAGCATCAATATGATGGAATAGAGATTATTTTGGATCTCTACCACATGCTTTTGCTGATTAGATAACTCTTTAATCCCATTTTTGTTTTTGTTACTCAAATGCTATCATTATCTTGTTCTCTCTATTAGCATATATTTAATCTGGTTTGTTAAGAGCCATTTTAACTCCTTATTCTGGTTATTTTTATTACTGGATTACTCTTTCTACTTCTCTTTCTACATCACTTGCATCCATGTCTTCATAGATGAAATCAGAGTCTTATTTATGGCGTTGATGTTTCTATATAACTCTTTAAGAAGGTTTAGAAGGGATATTTGATTATTCTGATTATTTTAGAATTAAAGTTTTTTTTTTAAATAGATCTGGGTTACCAACTATATAGTATGAACAGATCTTTCCATCTTTGTAAAATTGAGCTTCATCTTAATCTAATGTCTGTGTCATAAACATATTGTTTTAATGATCATTGGCTTTTGCTACTTTTTTTAACAAATATTTTGGTTTTGAAGACATATTATTTAATTAAATTTAGAGATTAAAAGGAAAAGAACAATTATTTCTCTTATATATTATGAAATAAATTTAGAAAACCTGTGCAAAACTGAAAAAGCATAAGATTTTGAGTGATAAAGCATATAAATTTTATAGTGATGAATTATATATTGTAAATAAAGTAAAAAAGAAGACTTTATTGATTGAAACTGATATAGATACATTTTTTATTTATAAATTTTAATAAAGCTCATAGCAATAATGTATTAGGGTCTTCAATATAAAATTTAAATCTTTGTAACCATTAAGCACCAACAGCTCCATCAACAACTCTATGATCACAAGATAAGGTAACATCCATTTAGTTTTCAACCCTTGAAATAAAATGATAAAGTACTTAGGTTAACCATTTTCATCAGGGACAAATCTTTTACTAGTTTTTCCAACAGCTAAAATAGCTGATTAGGGTGGATTAATAACAGCAATAAATTAATCAATACCAAACATTCCTAGATTGGAGATGGTAAAAGTGCCACCGATAAATTCTTAAGGTTTAAGTTTATTGGCTTTAGCTTTATCAGCCAATTCTTTAACTGTAGAGGCAATTGTACCAAGACCCTTGCTACTGGCATTAAAAACAATAGGTGTGATAAGACCTGCATCAGTGGCAACAGCAATTGAAATATCAGCATTAGCAAATTTTCTAATAAATGTACCATGCCATTATGAATTAGCTTATGGTATATCTTTTAATGCCAAAGCACTTGCCTTAATAATGAAATCATTAACAGAGATTTTCACTTTTTATAATTTATTCAATTCTTCACGTACTCTTTTAATAATCGAATAAATATTACTTTAATACTTTATCCATTGTTACAGTCATAGTTAAGTAATAGTGAGGGATGGTTGTTTTTGATTCTAATAATCTTGCAGCTATAGTTTATCTCATATTAGTAAGTTCAGTGTCAACATAAGGATTGCCTTCAATAGCAACAGGTTTTGTAGCAGTTGTAGCTTTACTTTATTATTTAACTTAAGGTGGAACTGTTTATTAAGTAGTTTATTCTTAAGTAGCTTATGTTTAAAATTATTATTATTATTATTATTATTATTATTATTATTATTAAGGAGGTGTAACAACTTATTATTATTACTAGACTTCAGGTTTAGATCCAGATTAGAGATATCTTTCTACATCTTTTTTGATAATGCTACCATCTAAACCAGTTCCTCTAACATATTCTAAAGCAACATTATTCTTTTTAGCAAATTCCTTTGCTAGTGGTGATGCAAATATTCTTTAACCAGATTAAGAAATTGTTTATATTGGAGTGTCATTAATTATTATTTATGGTTATTATTATTATTGTTATTATTATTAAACTGGTTTTGTTTAAGTTGTTTAAGCAACAGTTGCACCTTCAAGAGTATAATTAGCAAAACTTGATACATTATCCTTCTTTGGAGTAGAGATAGCCAATATCTGAAAATAATATAATAAATTACAGTTCCTAATTTAATATCTTTAGTTCCAGCAGGTACCATTAATTTAGCAATATAACCTTCTTCTTAAACTTCAAATCCAACAGAAGCTTTATCTGTTTCAATTTCACAAATCACATCTCCAGGACTAATCTTGTCTCCTTCTTTAACAAGCCATTTCATTAAATTTCCTTTCTCCATTGTTGGGGATAAAGCTGGAAGGCCTAATTTAGAATGCTTAGGGAATGTTCCTACTGATGCTGCAGATGGTGGTGATTACTATGATTATTAAGGTTAAGAGGCAGGTTTTGAATCAACATTACTTTACTCAGGTTATTTATTTGATTAATCTTTATAATTAGCAAATGATGACACATCTGACTACTTTGGAACTATTACTGCAACTAATTATCCTACTTTCACTCCTTTAGATCCTAATTAATTTATTTTATTTTAATTACCCTCAGGAACAAGAATTTAGGCTAAGAATCCTTCATCTTACATCTCAAATCCCACTGTTGCTTTGTCTGTCTCTACTTCACATAGTACATCACCTGCTGTTATTGGATCACCTACTTTCTTTAAGTATTTCTAAATGTTTCCTGTCTCCATTGTTGGTGATCTATTAATATATCATTTTTTCAAGTACAGAGCAGGCATTGCTAATTTCTTATGTTTTGGCAATTATGTACAGAAATAACTTACAGGAATGCTTGTAAAAAGAGGACCTCTAATTGCCAATGTTTACAGTGGCGTACAATGTAACAATTTTGGTCTGAAGACTTGCATCACTCTTAAGGCATGCTTTAACATTTTTAATTTAATTAATTTAATTTATATTAGAATTTGAGGCTCGTTTCTCATGTATATTACATATCAATCCATTCCTATCTTAATTATTTTGATGCACAATTCCAATTCATTATTTTTATTTTCTACTCATATACTCTATTCTTTATTCATTAAATATTATTATTATCTTCATTTTTTTCTACATTCATTTTCCCCATATAATAATTAAATAATCAAAAACTCAAATTTTATTTATCAGTAAAAATTCTTTAATTTTATTATGGCAAACTTAAAAATATGAGAATATATATATATATCAAACTTTGGAATTAAGTCTATGAAGCCGTATAATTTATTGATCTAACTAAAGAGTGCTACTTCTTTCATTTGACACAAGGATCTATATTATTTAAAGCGTTTTCTTTATTTTTTCTGTAATCTTTTCATCTTATTACTAATCAACTGCTGCCTTATTCAAATAATTTAAAGAATATCTCAAAAAATCTTAGGTAAGGATAAATTTGCTATGGAAAATCTTTTGAAATTCTTCTTCTTTAAGCCAAAGAGGATACTTAGTCTTTATCTCTCTTTCTAGCTCAAAATAATCATTCTAACAACTTACAAAAATTACTTTTTTCTATTATTTAGATTATTCTTCTAAATATGCTAAATAATAAATGTTTACAAGCTTTAAGTAAATAAAAGCTAATTTAAGTTCTTTGCCATTTAGAATTAATTAATATACTTTATAAAAATAATTTACCAAATCTAATAAAGAAATAGTTTTATTACCAGAATTATTATTATTGGTGGTATTGTTATTATTATTGTTAGTATTATTATTGTTAGTATTATTATTATTAGTATTATTATTATTTATATTATTATTATTATTACAATTAGTATTTACTTATTATAAATATTAAACATTTTTCTGAGGGACTTTTTTTGTATCTGAATTTTGAGTATTTTATGATTATGTTTATTAGGTAGGAGTGCTATTAATTTATTAATTTATATTCCTTTAATTAATATTATTTAATTATTATAGCAATTTTTTTCTTTTGGCACTTGAATTACTATTTTTTGTACTTCTTCTATGTTCATCTTGGGAATTATTGCCTCCTGAATTTTTTTGGTTATCAGGAGTAGATTAAATTTCTTAAATAGGAGTTTAATTTGACTAAGAATTCGAATTTGAATTGCTTTCATTAAAAATAGGTTATTATTATTAGTGTAGTTGAGTTTGGATATCTTTTTCATCTAAGTTTAAAAGCTCTTAATTAATTTTAATTTGATTTTCATTTAATTTGATTTATTCGTATACATTACTTGGTTCAAGTAATCCAACAGTTTGTTATGCTGTTAATCTTTGATTTGGATCTATTCTGATTAAATATAAAATTAAAGCTTGAATCTTTTTAGAAACCCCAGTATTTGGAAATTACAATTTACCATGTTCCTTAAACTTTGATAAAGTGATTTTCAAAATATCATTATTTTCAGAATAAAATGGTGATTATCCATAAACCATCTCATATAATACACAACCCAAAGACCACATATCTGCTTAACAGTTTATATCATTATCAAAGAGAACTTCTGGTGCCATATATAGAGGTGTACCAATAATAAATGTTGATTAAGCCTAATCTATTTTTTAAGCAAAACCAAAGTCTGCTAAAACACATCGATCTGACAATAAAATATTTGCAGATTTAATGTCTCCATGCACTAAAGATATTTGAATTCATACTTATATTATGTTGATGAATAGTTTATAATGCTTTTGCAATCTGTAGAGTATATTGTATAGCCTCTTCTTCTGAAATCAGAGATCGTTATAATTTCTGTAAAAGATCACCTATCAATTTCATTATATTATATATACCTTTGTTGCAAAATTCAGTTACTAAGAATACTGTTTTGTTGTTTTAATGATGATACAATAGCTTTAGAATGTGAGGCGAATCTAAAAGCTTAAGAGTGTTGATCTCATTTTCAATCATGTACATTTGAATTGGGTTATTAGGTTAAATCGTTATAACCTTAACTGCCACTATTTGATTTGGTTTATTCTATTCATATCCTTTATACACCACTGAGTACTATCCTTTCCCAATAATTTAAGAGCAATCAAATACATAAGGACCAGTCTAATTAATATAAATTCTTACCTACATCAAAAGACCCTACTTTCGTGGAAGTTGTAAATTTACATGAGTGGGAGGAGATTTCACTCTCTCTTAAGGGCTTAAAAACCTTGGACGTCTAATCATTAAATTTTTATTAAAATATATAATTATTAATTTTCAATTCATTATTTTTTTATACAAAATTCTGTTACAATTGAATCAAATTTAATAAATTTATTTAACCAACTTTATGATTCATTAAAATAAAAATAATTATTATTTATAAACTAAACAAGTTTTTGTTAAAAATAATTTTTGATTCCAGAAGTATTTATTACTAAAAAACTTAATTAAATAGCAACACAAATATTCTAATAGAAAAATATTTTGCGAACTGTTTATTTATATGAAAATTATTGATTTTTATTAAATATCTTTAATAATTCTTGAATTTACTCTAAGTTTTGGATGTTTATTATAAAATTATCACAATATTGAGAAATATCCATTAGTTTTTTTTGATAAAAATGATTAGAATAAAAAATGAATATAAGTATGTTGTTTTAATCTAATTCAAATTTTTCTTACTAATTAAACAAATTGGATTTGTTTGGAGATATGGTTAATTTTGTTAAACTTAAGACCCCATTAAATTTATATTGCTAGTGAAAAATATCTTATGAAAGACAGATCTCAAAATTATCAATCAGCACTTATCTAGTACAATATTCTTATTACAAGTTATCATGTTACATTTTTAGTTAAGATGCATTTATTTACAATTTTAGGTATCCCTCAATTTCTTTACAATCGAATTATAAGACAGTTTATGAATTATCAAGGCATTATTTGTTATTATTAGGATTTTTGAATATATCTATATATAAGGAGTAATATTAACAATTATCATTAATTAGTTTTAACCGGTAATTAGTAAAGAAACCTAAGAACATATCACTGAGTCGGCTGTTTCAGATAGATCTCCTTTGTAATAATCAAATGGTTAAAGTTTCAATTACAAACCTTTAATGATTACAACTGATAAGAATTAATATTAATTAAAATTAATGAGTATTGATTAAATTCTAAAAGATTAAGAATAAGAATGGTGGTAAGCAGGAAAAGAAGATGAATATAACGTTTTAAATAAAATTTAAAGAACATCATGTCGTCCTATTTAGAGGAAATACTTAGAATGCTTGAAATAAAATTTTGATGAACAAATGCTTTGTGATTAATTTAAAAAAGACATGGATAATTGTTTGAACATATTGTAATACATGAAAATTAAGGAGATTCAGAAAAAATTGATTAAATGAAATATTCGATTAATATAAAATTGATTGGCTATCATTTTTAGACCACTGTTAATAACATTGATGCAAATTCCTCATATTAGATATTTCCATCATTATTTTTATCACAAGATTAGATAATTTGATTCCATTCAGAATTATCAACGTCAATTCCACACATGATATCTTATAATTCAGCTTTTGTTATAACTCCATTTCCATCCTAAATATTTTGAATTGAGATATTACTTTATCAAACATTTTAAATGCTTAATCAATTTTAGTTTTAGAAAGAATTGTATTTTATTTAGCAGATGCTACAAGGAATTCAGTATAACTTATTTTACCTGAATTATTTTGATCTATTTAATCAAATATTTCATCTACTAAATGTTTTGCCTTCAATTCATCTTTAAAAACTTATGTATAAGCTATTGGATATAAAAATTTAATTACCTTGAATTAATTCTTCTTTTGATAATTATCCATCTTTATTTTTATCCATACTTTAAAATGTAGATGTAAGTTAATCTTTTTCTTCATTAGACATAACTGAACCCGCTATTAATTACATAATGGCAGCTCTCATATTACTTTCATTCTAAATTATATATAAATTTATAATACTCTAAATTTGCCTAATTCATTCATTACGTTAATATTTATTGACTCTTCTCGAGCTTTCTCTTTAATCCATGGATCCTCTAAAATCTTTTAAGCTGAAGGTCTCTTATTTGGATCATATTATAACATTGATTTTATCAATTCTTGAGCTTCATATGATAATGAAGTAAATTCTTTAGTAGTAAAGTTATATTTCCCAGATTTAATGTTAGTGAAAAGTTATTATAAACTAGAAACTTTGACATCAAAAGGAAATTTGCCAGTTAAAATTTAATATAGTATTACTCCACATGACCAAATATCACATTTCTCTGTATAATTCTTATCTATTACTTCTGGAGCAATATATAAGGGCTAAATTAAATATTAAAAATCAATTTACAGTTCCTATTACTTATGTCTAAGCCTCACCACTAATATACCTCTTAGCAGTTCCAAAATCTATTACTTTGATCTTTGATTATGGATCTGGAGAGGCTAACATAATATTAGATGGCTTCATATCACTAAATGGATTAAATTAATAAATACCGATGAATGATATTTTATGCATGACAATATGCAAGTGCTTATAGAACTTACTTCATATATTCTGCTGCCATTCTTTCATTAAAGGTATTTAATTTAGTCAACTTATCTAATAGTTCTCCTCCATTCAAATATTCTGTGACTAAGTAGTAATTTTAACTGTCTTAGTACAGCTCGAATAATTTTACTATGTTTGGATAATCCATATTTTTTAATAAAGAAACTTCACTAAACATTGCCTCCTCTTATTCTTTGAGTATTTTTTTTTTCGATATTTATTTCATAGCTCTTTATTAACCAGTTTTCTTATGTTGGACTAATCTTACTTAACCATACGAACCTCAAAACTTACATTTGTTTTATACCTTCCCCTAAGATTTTATTTATGATATAATTATCTGTTATATCTCCTTGCTTTAAATTAATAAAGATGTCAGGACCTACTTCGAATTTATTTATAGCAAGAGCTTAATAAATTAATGAACGTTTGTACATTTTTGTTCTTTGCTCATATTTTGCTCCTTGTTTTAAGATTTGCCTCCACAGCTTCCCATAAATTAATTAAAAAATTACTATCAAATCTAAATATTTATGTTTCTAATTTATGATGTTATTTTACATCAATTTTTTCTTAATATTATGCATAAAAATTATTTACCAGAAATTCATTAATCTCATTCATCTCATCATTTAGAATCAAAATACAAACAAAAATTTTAATCGTCATCTAACTCTTCTATTGAATGGGATCAATTAATTAATACATCAATACCTCATTCAGCCAAAGTTTAAGTAAATATGAAAGTTTCAGGTTTTATTTATTTATCAAAATTAGTTCCATCATCTGATGTTTCATATCTTAAATCTACCAAAAGAAATTTTACAAAGCTTGGAACTAGTATTTATAAGGAACCTGAACTTTAATAAACTGTAATTTATGTATGAACTATTGTAGAAATATGATAAAAGTATGCAATCATTTTATACTACACTGTATCGTAAATCATCTTTAAGATTGCCATTTAACACAAATTTAGAAAAAGACCCATTTTCAGGTCGTTTATTAGATTTCACTGAAATTTTCTAAGACAATAAAAAAGCTACAGCACTTTAAAGATATTTCTCTGAAATTTTAAAACTTGAAATGCAATAAAATCATTCAGAAAAGGAAATGGTTCCTCCAAATAGATAACAAGCTATAGACTTAAAAGAATGGCTTTTTATGATGATAACATATACTAAACAAGAATCTTCAAATATTAATACAAAAGAATTAGCTGAGAGAATTCAGTTAATTTATGCATCTTGTTTAAGAGAATTGATTAAGTAATTTATAATCATTAAATAGATAAGTTAGTATAGAGTGTACTGAAAGAGGAGAATTATTATAAATAGTTTGGGATTTTTATGTAGAATTTATTGGTTAAATAATTAAATGTTATTCTGAATAATAAAAAGAATCAGATAAATCCTATTTAGAATAAATAAAAAGGATTTAAATATCTCATGATTCTTAAATGGAAGCCTAAAAGATTAAACATTAGGAATCCTAAGAATAAATCTAAAAAATAAGAAATGAAACTTCTAATTCAGTTGAGGACCACAACTTAACAAAAGCAAAAATGCTTCTATTAACAACTGATATGAAATTATTATTATAAACCAATGAAGCCTAAAAAAAAGAGATTGATTCCTTACTATTATAAATTATGCAATTGAGAACTTAAGATTAAAGTGATAAAAAGTAAGAAACTTAAAAAATTAATGTTAATTTGTCTTAAGGATAAAGTATTGTATCCCATCTATTAAATACCAAATAATTCTCTACTGAATATAAATTTAAAAAAAGTAGAGTGAAAGATACAAATTTTGAAAAGTTTGAATAGCTTAGATAATAAGAATATTAACTGAAGTCAGAATTAATAGATTAATAAATTTTAGAACCTGATATTGAATATAATGATTAAGATGTACAAGCATGTGTTGAAAATTAAGATTAAGAAATTTAAACAGATTTGAATATAATTACTCTAGATTTACTAGAAAAAAAAATATTAGAATAAGATATAATAATTGAAAATTTATAAGAAGAACAATAATAATAATAATAATAATAATAATAATAATAATAAACTAATATAAATTTAAAAAATAATTAGTATTCAACTTAAACGTAAAATTGTTTATCTGATATAAATTAAAGTTTAATTGCAACTTAAGTTTAATAAGCTATTTAACTTATCCAAGATTCTTAATTAGATTAAAAATAAATGATTTGTGATATTCTTACTTAATCTATTTCTTAAAATTAACATTTATCATAAAGAATCGCCATATTAGAGAGAGAAGAAACAATTTATAAAATTGAATTGATGGAAAAAGCAGATTTTAATTAAGAATTAGAATCTAAATTAACTTAAGCTGTTTCAGATTTTATTGATATCATAAAAACAAAAAAAAACTAAATTAAAAATTTATTAAAATAGAAATCTTATCTTAAACAAACACTTAAGTAGGTATCATCTACATGTGATATATAAATCAACGGACTAGAATTTATTGATGATTAATTTAATGTATTAGAATAAAATGATCTCGAATAATCATAATAAAATTTATAAGAAATAGAATTCTCTCAAAATTTGTATTAAGAAGATGATATAAAAATTGATGAATAGGATGAATTTGAATATTAATTTACAGATAGAACAAAAAATTTAGAAAATGAAGAATCTAATGAATCAAAAAATTAATTGGAAAAAATAATAACCTTAAATGAAAGTAAATCATAAATATTTATAATAGATTATTAAAATGGATATTAATAATAGTTTGATTAAGAGGAAGATAATTAGGATGAAAATGCTTGTTAAAATACTTAAACTAATTAATAGTATAATATCTAATATTCAGACGATTAAAAGACAATTTAATAATAGGATAAAATTAATCATAAATTAAAAAATTAAAATTAAAATTCTTAAAATAATGAAAAATAAAAAAAATCTTAAAATATTAAGTAAAATGTATCAAAAAATTTACAAAATAAGGCTGATATAGATAAAAAACAATAATTACCTGATCTTATATAAAGTTTTGATAAAAAATAATCCTAAAACGATAGTAGTTAAAGTATGTCTACATAAATAAAATAAAATGAAAAAACTTAAAAATAATAAACTTAGTATTCAAAATCTGAAAATTAGTAATAATTAATATACTAAACTTCTAAATAAAATTAACAAAAGAAATAATAAGTAGTCTAAGAAAATTTGATAAGTTTAAATTAAAAAAATTAATTATCAGATAAAGATAGAAAAACAACAGGTAAAAGTTTAAATTAAGATCAAAATTAAGGACATTAAGTATCTTTAGTTTAAACTAAAGAATAAAGTGAGTAAATTTATTCAATCAATATTAATAATTAAACCACAAAAAATAGGAATTTAAAAACATAAAATTAAGATAAAAGTTTAAGTATGACATAAATTGATGAAACAATCTCAGAGGATTTAGATTTTGAATCATCTTAAATAATTTCAAATAATCCTTAAGGTGAAAGAATTAAATAAGTAATTAATTAATATAAGGATTAATAAAATAAAATAAAAAATAAATTTCACCCAATAGTGCTTGAACCTTAGAATTAAAAGAGATTTCGTAGAATCTACAGTTAAAATACAGATTTAGCTAATAGTTTATTGAATGAATTAAAATCTAAAAAAAAACAGAATAAGAAAATTCAATTCTCTATTTTATAATTATAAAAATTAGTAATACAAATTCTGAGTGATATTTGCAAATAAGCAGAGGGATATAAAATACCATTTCATGTTTGTATTTACGATTATTTTAAAAATAAATATGGATTCAAGCAAGTGGCTGAAAAAAAAATTAAATAGGTTTATCAATTTATTTATTATGAAAAAACCAATCATATTAAAGCAAAATTGTTAGCCTAATTTTGCTATCTTATTGGTGAAATGGATGAAATAGGATAAAAGTTATTAACTGAGAGTTATTAATTTTTTACATAAAAAAATGACTTAATTTATGGAAAAGTAGAATTATTATTGAATTATGAATAAGTAAGCGAGTTTTTAAGTGAAAAATCATTTAGATGGCTTCAATAACAGCAAATATAATAATTATTACATTTATATAGAAGTTAATAATAAAATAATTAAAGATATTATATAAATCATGATAATTTGTTATTAAAAATATTAGAATGTTATTATAGTAACAAAAAAGACTAATAAACAATTTTAGAATCATTATTCAACGCAGCAGATTTGGATGGAAATAAATTAATTGAATTTTCAGAAGTAAACAAAAATTATAATAATATAGTTCAAAACTCTACACAGAGCGATTCATTAGGATAAATTATCCAAAACTTAAATATTATAAATATTTACAAATAATGCAGATTTTTAAGATGAAAATGGTGATAAAATGTTAACTTTATCAAGATTTACCGAAATGTCAATTGAATTAGGAATATTTCAAAAAGAACATGTATTAAAATATAGCGAAGGAAATGAAGAATTAATAAATAAATGGGAAAAAGAAAAATCAAATATTAAATATAGGTAAAATATACAATTAATTAATTTAAAAAGATTTTTGAGAGCTAAGAAATATTAAAAAGTTCGCCACACATTCTAATAGTTAGAAAAGGAAATTAAAAATTAAGAGAAGGATAAATAAACAATATTATGGGTAAGTTATAAACTGTTAAATGAAGAGTCGCAAAGAGTGTTATAAAAGTATTTATTATTAATTAAAAGAAGTTATGAGACTAATCAATGTTTAAATGAATTATTACCATAATTGAACTTGATTATGTAGAAAAACAAAATTATTGAATAATTAGAATGAATAATAAAATGATTTCTATTTTTGATGATTTTAGTAAATAAAATTAAAATGTAATATATAAATCACTTTTTTGGTTTAGGTAATGTATTTTTATCATCTAAAATGTGTCTTGTATTTTTAGTTAAATTGATTATTGCAGGTTCTTAACCAGATCTTTCAAAATGATCATCTTGATTTTCTTCTTCTGTATCATCTGATTATTCATTTTCCACACTGATTCTTGAAAGTAGAGGTAACTCAAAATTTCTTTTGAAATTATCACTTAATTCAAATCCTTTGTCATCTGTTTCTTCTTCATCAGTACTATGATCCAATTAACCCATTCTCTAAGCACTTTTGATACATTATATATCATTTGGAATATATGTATAATCTATGTAAAGAATTGTTTATTTTATTGCCAAGATTATTTCGTATAATCTAAGTTATAAATCTAAAAATACCCATATATTGGTTTCCAAACTGTTGGATCAAAAAATTTCAGATAAACTTAATGATTTTTTAAATCAATGTTAGGATGGGGAATGTTTGATTCTACATAAATTATAGGAGGATTATGGGGATAATTAGTAGTAAAATCTAGGTAAAACTAAAATACTCAAGTTTGATATACTTAGTAATTGTTATAAATAAACGAGCCGATTTTTGGAGATATTTATAAATGCAATTTTTCACCATTTGGGATTATCTATATTTAACATGTATTATCATTTAATTCTTGTAGTTTCTCATCAAGAAGATCTTTTGTTAATCTTTTTAATGATTATTAGGCAAATAAATTTTTATTCTCTTGACTTTTACCAATAAAAAATTACATGTCTAATAATTAATAATATTAATATTAACAATAATTTTATAAACAAATTTTAATATTATTATATCATTTTAAAGCTGTTACAATGTCTTCTCCACTTAATTAAGATAATCTAACAATTAATTGTTTAACTCTTTTTTCTAACTAAAATGATTAAATATATTAGATACCTCTTCTGAATTTAAATTAGTAGATGTTAATTGATGCAAAAATGGAATTAAATCGTTCATCAATACAAGATATCTTTCATCTAGTTAATCAATTAATCTATGAATTAACTTAACTATTCCTATTATAATGAATGAACTTGTTTCATTCTTTTTATTAGAATGTCTGCTTATAACAGATAATATTTTTAAATGGAAATCCTTCCATTTATAATCATCATTAATTAATTAGAATAAGGCTAAAATAGTTGGAGTAATCCATTCATCAATATATTATAAGATTGATTCATATTACTAAACTTTTGGACTATCCAATGTTAATGCTAATGGTTCACTTAATTTTTCAAATTTTTCTGTATCAACAAATTACTCACAATCATTTTGACACAAAGAACTTATTGACTATAATATATGTCTATTCAAAAGTAGCTCTAATCTGTAGAACATATCACATTCATCATTTGCTCTTTTTTAAAGTTCTATAAATATAAATTATAATTTTACTTGCTTATTTTGGAGTTTCATAGAAAATATTATGGAATGTTTGTAATTCATTTACTATAGCATCCCATATATATGAATAATATTTAGTAAAGTATTTACCCAATTTATCACTAATCTAAGTTGATAGTCTAAAAAATTATATTCTTCTATATTTAGTAAAATTATAACCAACTTATTGTAATTGTTTTCTTGACCAAGAAATTAAATTGCTAAATAATTTCTTAAAAGCAACATCATTTATTTTTAATACAATCTCAATATATGATTAATTTATTTAATATTCTAATTTATCAGCATCGAATATCCCATTTTTTTATTCAGAATCGATATATAATTCTCTTGAATAATCAAAAATTAATTAAATTTCCCTATTTAATTACATATATTATTCACAAATCAATTCTGACTAGCATTTTTATATTAATTATGCTAAATTATCTACACAATTAAAAACTACAAAAGATTTTAATTTTATTGATTAATTTATAATACTATTTATATATACATCTAAATGAACTCTGTTTTCAATATTATCCAAAATGCATTAAAAGCCTTATTTATCACTTTCTATCAAATATAAAACTGAGATTTCAGTCAAATGTTATTTACTTATTAATCCTTTGAATGATTTAATTAAAGCATAAGATGTATTCATCAAAATAAGTTTATTTGAAACTTTATGAATTATTTGTTCATTATTATACATAAATTCATTATTATCTAATTTTATTATATTTTCTTCCTAACAGAGAAGTTTAATAAGTAAATCAATAACTTAATTTAAATCATTTAGATATGGGTATTAGTCAATCTATGAAATTAATGAATATAGATTTAAAACCAACGATTAATCTTACTCATTTAAAGAATCAATTAGTTTAATTAAAATTGACATTATTTCTTACCCTTATTATTGCAATTATTTTTGAATGAATGGTATTGAATACAAGTAATTTAATAATAAAAGCATTTCTGTTGAAAAATTTGGAGTAGGTAAACTTATTTCAATAATTATCTATGAGACTAATTCTCTTATTAATTATATTTGTTGTTTTTAAATTTTAATTAAATCTAACCTTAAAATATCATTAAAAGCTTATAAAAGTATACGTGAGACACTTTTAATTGAGATACAATTCTTAATCAAAGGAACTAATGTTTCAATTTTCATTGAATGAATCAAAGATGTTCTAATTCTTTCACTTAAAGCTTTTAATTTTGAGTGACCAAAAACATTAGAAAATTTAGATATATGAACAATTAAACTTTTTAATTAGCTTGCTTACTATAAATTTAAATCACTCTATATTAAATAATTTGATAATTATCTTTACAAATCCTCAACTAATTCTAATAATCTCAAAAGAGAAAGCTTTATTTTAATTGGTTTCAATTATCCTCTTAAAGATTAACCTACTTTTTTAATGCAAGCCTCTAAATTAGGAGTTTAAAGTTGAGTTAATTTTTGATTCAATTTAATTTATAAAATTTATTAATGTCTTTATGTTCTATAAAATAAAGACTCCGCTAAAGCTGTTGCAATATTTAATTTAATTTAAGGCGAAAATTTATTTATTTATTCTTTGAATAATTGAATAAAATCATTTGGAAAATAATAAGTAGATAAAATATATGTAATTATCCACCATTATTCCTAAGAAAACAGTCCAAAATTCTACAAAATCTATTAATTAACATCCATAGTGGAAGTTATTGATATCAATTAAGATATAAAAAAAGCAAATATGCATTAATTAAAGTATTTTATATTGTGATTCTAAAATTACTCAATTATAATACGATAGAATAGTAAAGTATTATTCTTTCCATATGTATTGATATCTGGATATGTTAAAGATTGAAATGCAGATTTGCATTTATTTATTTAAGTATGCTTCGTAATTAATCTTATACAACTAGAAATTGCAGAATAATTAATTTATAAACTTAGATCTAAATTTTATTCTAGCACTTATTTTAAAAGTGAAGAACATTCTTCTAATAAATTAATTTAATGATGATCTAAATAATCATATATAATTTGAGAAATTAAAATGATTTGAGTTGGTTAAACAATATTTAACTTGAAGCATTTTCTTATTGATTCTATATTAATGTGTTAAATATTAGCTCTTAATAAATCAACTAAATGTGTTAATATATCTAAGTTAGGAGTTTCTAACAAGCTTATAATTAAATTAAAATCTAAATCCTCTTAGACAACTATTTGTTTGTTTTTTAAATTATTAGAGTAAACAAAAATTATCATCTAAGTTCTTAATTCTGCACTAAATATATTGGCTTAATTGATATATTCATTTATAACTTCACAATAATCCTTTGGCAATTTAAATAAAGTTTTCTTAAGAAATGTAAAGTCTAATTATTCTTGTCGATTCTTTATATTACCATAATATTATAAAATATTAAGATAACTTGAAATAAAATCATTCTTAAAATGATTCTCAATAAATTTAATAAGAGTCGTAATTTTATCTTATTTAATCTGTTGCTTCGTTTTAGTTAATGTACTACATATTGATTTTAATTATCGGTATCTTAGATCATCAAAATTTTCTAAATAAAGAGTTTACAATTCTAAAAGAGCATCTTAATCTTTTAAATTTCCAAGAGTTTTTGTAAAATTGGCTTCTTTTCTATTTTTTATCAATTATCCAATAGTTAATTACAAAAGTTATTATGAAAAGTTAGTCTTTTAAATTTTAAGATTATTTTTAAAATTTTCTTTTAATTCTGCTAATAATTACAGATAAAGTTCTTATTAATCAATCTTTAAATCATCATAAATTAAAAATAGCTTAAATACAAAGTTTAGATTTCGACTTGATTAATGTAATAATACCTTCAAAGTTCCAATATGATTTAAATCATTATTAAAAAATATTTCAGGATCAATATCGATGGACTTTAAATATTTGATACTGAGAGGATTTTCTAAATTTAATAATTAAATGATTTATAATGATTGCATCATTTTAGCAATATATTAATCATCTTCTGGATATAAATTAATAAAGTTTTATAATCTTTATTCTTCTTATAATATGTAACATAATTCAATTTATAATTGTTTATAAATAATCAATTAGGAATTATGATTATTTTATAAAATTGATTTAATTAATAATTCATCTGATTATTTAATTAATCTTAATAGTTATTCTTTATTTTAAACTTGCTTAATAACTTAATGTTATTTTATTAATTCATTGATTATATCAATTTTAAAATGTACACTAAGCAGCAATAATGATTCAAGTATGTTTGAGTCAACTTATTTAGAATGAGTATAATAAAGTATATATTAGAGATTTTAAAAAATTTCTCTATTATCACTTTGATCTGAAATACAATTTATTAATTAATAGAGTTTATTTGTATTAAACATAATTGCTTGTGGAAATTGAGTTTCTGCAATTTGCAAACATTGATTTAAAATTTTAATAAATTAAATCTTTTTAGATTTTATAAAGTAGTGAAATGAATCCTCAATAATATTAACTAATGTTCCAATAGAAAGATCAGGCTCTTTCTAAGTTAATTATTTAATAACATTTTCAGAATTATTAAATGTTAAATTGATTTGGTTAGATTTAGGAAATAAGTGTTTATATTAAGTATCTTAAAGATAAGGTCTAACAACAGATATAATTTAATCATGCATAATAGAAACAAGCGAATCTAAGAAATGATTGTCATTTTTTGTTAAGAGATGTTTCAAATAAAATATTAATTAATGTAATGGTTTTTCTGGTATTTAAGTATCCTTTAATTATTTAATGATTTCAATTAAAAGTAAACCATTATTAAAATATTTGGATAGATCTTTACTTAATAATTTTAATGAAGTTTCATAAGTAGTTTTGATGCCAAATTAATAAAATAATATGGCTAGATCTAAAAGGTTATCATTATTTTAAATTTAGACATAAGTCCATTAAGCTGTATTTTCAATTTGATTTTCGGTTAACAAAACTTTAGTTGGATCAAATAATTGTAGATTAAATATAAGATATGCAAATGATTTATTTTCATCATTACCATTTTCAAGACATAAAGCTAATAATTTACCAAAAGAACTTCTTAATTAATCCATATATCCGGATGTAACTTTTAAGTCTTACAAAATGGTATAAAGAAATGCTAATTAATTTGGTTATCTTAATTTAATATTTAAAATTTCTTCTTCTGTATATAAGTAATCTTAGACTGTAAAAACAATTTCTTCCTGTACTTCAACTTTAGAGAGTAACAAAGATTAATAATCTATAATTTTCTTTAGGATTCTATAATCTAGTTACATTTATCTAATAAGGAGATCTCTTTAAATAGTTTAACCTCTACTAATTGGTTCATACAAGAATGCCCACATGGAATTTCTAAATTATAAATAAAGAGATACCTTTATTAATCTACTAAGTTTTATAATAATCTAACATATAACTTAGTGTTATGATAAACTAAGAAATAGATAATAACTTCATCTACTAAATATTCATGAATCTTATAGTTTCTTAATAGATATTCCATTGATGCATGTGTACCCTCGAAAGTCCAATATTAAGACATTAATAACAAACATTATCTAATCTCTTTATCTAAATCAGAATTCTGTATTTTTGTTTATAACTGTCTTGATATACCTACAAATAATTATAATTGATAAACCTTTGTGTTAAACATTGAATAAAGACTCTTAGAATCTAGAGAATCGATTATCAATTTATGTTAATTTATTGATACCTTTACAACCTTAATAATAGATTGTATCTAAATCTGTCTAAGCACTCACTTATTATGTATAGAGAAGTGAAGCATATTGTTTTTGTTGATGTTGTAATTATCCTAATTAAGAACTTAAAGATTATGCCATTAATTAAAATATAAAATTATCAAAATGAACTTAGACTTCTATCAATTCTAATACATGCATCATCCATCAATTACATTAAATTATTAGTCATAATTTATCTTTCTTTCTTCTCATCTTACAACATTAAGGACAAGTTCTAATGCACATCATTTATCATATCAAATATTTTATTTTCCTTTTGTCTTCTAAGACTAGATTCAGAAGATATATAGTTTTTAAGTTAAAATAGATTTTGTTCTAATTCACCCTCTATTTACTCAAAGGATTGAATTCTACTAGTCATAATATTCATTTACCTTTGTTCTCTTTCTGTTTCTAGAACATCTTCAATCTAATTAAATGAATCAGCTATCATTTATAATTTATTCTGAATATCAAAATCATATTGAGATTCATTTCTTGATATCTAATCTTAAAGATGGTTCCAATCAAGTAGATGATCAACCCTTTTCTCCATATCCTATGTTTATTAATTTTACTGTTGTAGACTCTTATCTAAAGTATTCTTAATGTTTTCATATGCTTTTGATGATTTATGATTATATTCTTGAGTCAAATGCTCCTAAACATTTTGGTTCAAAGTATTTATTGAATCTTATAATTATTTGATTTCGCTATTATTAACCGTTAATGCTTGTTTTTCGATTTATTTCATTTTTTCTTGAAGTTGCTATAGTCTGTTTGCTTTTTGATTATCAACTTCTGATGATATTCTTCTCCATTTTTCAGAAATCATCTTTATTGTATGAGATGAAGCTGTTTATTATTATGCTTAGGCTACATTCTTTCTAGATTATTGCAACAGCATTATTGATAAAATTTATTTTTATGTTAAAATAACAGTGTATTTTAATTCAATACAAAAGATGTTTTATAAATATTAGATTATCTCTTCTAAGTCATCAATTTTTTATTGTATTTTCAATATTTATAATTATTTTCTATTTGACAACTTAGAAAATTGAAATTATTTATATTAATTCCTTTAATAATATGGATATTTGAAAAGAATAATTACAAACTGAATATCAACAAATCGATATAAATTAATATTAAAACAAGAATATGAGATTAAAATAATAACAATGATGAGAAATTAAAATAACTCAAAAATTATATATTTTAAATATTAATTAGAACAAAAGATAACCTATAGATAATAATTGTAGGTGTATTCTAGTTTTTTATAGTAAAAATATATAATAAATAATATAATTATATTTAAGAATATACAATGATTTAGATTTGATATATATTATAATTGAAGAATTTAAGTTAAAATGGTATAAATTTGATATAAATGTAAAAAATGTTAAAAAATTTGTAAAAAAGAGATTAAATAGAATAGAATAATTTAAAATATAGATATTTATTAATTTTATAATAAAAATGTGTTGATTTTATCATAAATTTTGTTATTATTATTCTGCTTTGTGAGTTTTCCAAGCAGATAAATTGATAATTTTAGGTTATTCCCAAGTGAATTCAGGTTCATTTCTACCAAAATGTCCTCCTGAGGCAGTTTTAGCATAGATTGGTCTTCTTAATTTTAATTCTCTAATAATAACACCAGGTCTAAGATCAAAATTATGTTAGACAATATCAGATAAATCATCATCATCAAGTCCTTCTGTACTAGTTCCATAAGAATTGACACATATAGATAATGGTTCACTAATTCCAATTCCATAAGCAACTTAGATCATAACTCTTTTGCATAATTTAGATGCTACAAGTGATTTAGCTACCCATCTAGCAGCATAAGCAGCACTTCTATCAACCTTAGTAGGGTCTTTACCAGAGAAAGCTCCTCCTCCATGACCACCCCATCCACCATAAGTATCTACTATTATTTTACGTCCTGTTAATCCAGCATCACCATATGGACCTCCTACAGTAAATGCTTTAGATGGATTTAAATGATATTTAGTTTATTCATCAACATATTTTTATGGTAATACATGTCTAAAATCAATAGAATATTTTTAGATACTTTAACACATGTTCATGTAATTCTGTTTCTATCTCACTATGACTTATTTTTTCATCATGTTATTAAGAAATTAATACGTTATGAATCCTTACAGGATGAAATGAAGAATCTTCTCTTTTATATTCTATTGTCACCTACACTTTTGCATCTGGTCTCATCCATGGACATATTTCACTTGTTCTACATTCCTAAAGTCTTGAAATCAATCTATTGCATAAATGATGTGTTAATGGCATTAATTCAGGGGTCTCATCAGAAGCATATCCAATCATTAATCCTTAATCACCTGCACCAATTTCATCCTCATGTTTTGCTCCTACTACTGCTTAATTTATCTCTTATGATTATTAATCTAATGATACTATTACTGATGCATTTCTATAATCCAATCCCTTATCTTATATATAACTATTCTATAAATACTTATATTATCATAGCCAACTTATTTTATTGCTTCTCTCACAATAGTCTCATAAGGTACTTAAGCATGAGTTGTAATCTCACCAAATACCATTACAAGAGAGTTTTTACATGCTGATTCACAAGCAACTTTCGAGTTTGGATCTTATTCTAAACATGCATCCAATACACTGTCACTAATAAAATCACATAATTTATCTGGATGACCTGCACTTACACTTTCTGATGTAAAAAGAAAATGACCCTTTGGTAAATTAAATTTTGCTTTTTTAGTTTGCTATTTATTGTTTTCCTCCTGTTGCATTTTCCTTTAACACAATTAAAATATTAATTATATTTTTCCTTAATTTAAATCAACCCTTTTATATGCCCATCAACGTCATTCTTAACAATTGTTTAAATTTCTTATTATAATTTGATTTACATTTAATTAATGTTTCCTTATTTTAGAAAACTAATTAATAAACTATCAATTATTTTATACAATAATTCTTTATTACTTGAGGTTTTACTCATTTTCTATTATTTTATCGATTGTTTTCTATTTTATTAAATTAATATTATAAATTTCTTAGATCCAAATCGAATAGATCACAATTAGTATTAAAAATGATTCAATTTTTTAAAAATAATTGGTTTGATCTATATAATAATAATAAAATTCTATAAAAATAAAGAAAGAATATTTTTTGAAGATTTAGTATAAAGAAAATCATTGAGTTTAATTATCATAACTTTTAATATTGATTATTTAATAAGTACTAATGATTTTTGTGTTTATTAGAAATCTTAATACCATGTTTTATTAATAAATAAATATATATAAAGATATTTAATGAAGGCTTTAAGATTTAAACATCTTTTTGGTGAAGAAATGAAATCAAAGTTTGAGTAAGTGACTCCAACAAGCATTACTTGTGACTCAACAATGGTGAAGGTAATATTTATAAAAATATTAAGGCTAATGGTTTATACACTGCTCTTCTTTGGTAAACAGGTGGAGGTGGACTTGTCTGTGTGGTAAAATCTGACAAACCAACTAAGCTTCCTTTTGATACACCTATGATAAAAGGACATTAAAGTATTAAATAATATAGATTATTCAGGTACAATATTGGATTTGGATTGGTATCCTTTTGATGACGAATATTTGGCTACCTCATCTTAAGATCAAAACATATGTATTTGGAAAATCAATGATTTGGTATCTGATATCACTGAGGCTGAGACTACATTATCTGGACATGATAAAAAAGTATTTTTATTTATTAATTGATTAGGTAAACTAAATATAATGGAATCCAACTTCAGCATGGGTTTTAGGATCAGCTGCTCATGATTAAACTGTTAAAGTTTGGGATGTTTAAGCTGGTGCTGCTCAAAATACTGTATATGCTAATGCTTTACCATATTCAATTGATTGGAATATTAATGGTTCATTAATTGGATCTTCTTGGAATGATAAGAAATTAAAAATTATTGATCCAAGATAATCAACCATATCCTAAGAATTAAATTCCCATTAAGGTACAAAACCTTAAAGATTTGCCTGGCTGGGATCTACTGGATATTTTCTTAGTGTTGGATTTAATAAAACTTAAGGAAGAGAATTCTCCTTATGGAATTTGAACAATACATCAGAACCTGTTCATACAACTTAAATTGATTCAGGTAGTGGAGTACTATATCCATATTGGGATGAATAACTTAAAGTTCTTTATTTGACAGGTAAGGGAGATTCTGGCATTAAATATTTTGAATTTGTTGATGGTTAATTACATTTCTTAAATCAATATACATCAACTAAACCTGGAAAAAGTTATTCATTCTTCCCAAAAAGAGCTTTAGATGTGAACAATTGTGAAGTTAATAGAGCAGCTAAAATTGAAGAGAATGCTTTATCATTTATTTCATTCATTGCTCCAAGAAAAGCTAATACATTTTAAGAAGATCTTTATCCTCCATGTCCAGGAACTTAACCAGCATAAGTAAATTCAATTTCTATTTATCATTTAGTCTGCAGCTCAATTCTTTTCAGGATAAAATGCAAACCAAGTCTTAATAAGCCTTAGACCAGATTAATAAGAACAATAATAATAACAATAATAAAATGTTGTATTTGTCTAATAACCAAAACCATAATAATAATAACAATAGTAGATAATTTAATCAGATCCTTAAGACGAATTAAAAATAGTAATTAATTATATTATTTTAGAGTGAATTATAGAGAACTGTTGCAAATTAATAAGAGAAAATTTAACAATTATAAAACATGATTGCCCTTTTATAATCTGAGAATTAGAGATTATAATAGTAAACAAGTTAATAAGAATAATTATAAAATACAATTGCCCTTTTATAATCTGAGAATGAGAGATTATAATAGCAATTAAGTTAACAATATTGATCATTTATTCATAAAAATGCATTTAATCAATATTATCTATAGGCATATATTTATTTAAAATATTTACACTATTATACTATAATTATACATATTTAAATTATATTTTGATTAATATGGTTAGATTCATAAAATATAATTTAATGAATTGATGAGCAGAAGCATGAATGAGAAGGTTTTTTATGAATTTCTTTTGATTTTAATCAATTCTAAATGTGACTCATTCTATTGTCTGTAATTTTATTATATAATAATATATTGAAGAAAAATATATTAGATTCAAAATAACTATTAAATGTCTCTATATTTTTATTTTAAATAAGCAATTTAAAAATTAATTAATATACAAAAATTCTAAAGGAAAGTAAATAAATAATGATAATTTAAAAGTGAATTTAAATGAAAAAAATAAAAAAAGCTCCGCGTCCGGGAATTGAACCCGGGCCTCAAACGTGACAGGCTTGAATACTAACCACTATACTAACGCGGATTCTTAATATCTATCTAATTATTTAATTAATAAAACCCAGAACAGATAAAAAATTTTTAAAATGACCGGTGATTTATTGTATTAAATTTTTTTTAGGTTTTTATAATTAATAAAAATATTCATTTTTTCATAATTTAAGACTATTCAGTTGCTTCAATAATTGGTTGAACTTTAGTGGATTATATTTATTTAGCTTCATTATAATATCTTATTAGTTAAATTATTGTAAAAATTAATGTTATTCCACCTAAGCATACTAAAATTAACCATCCTGTAATTATTAATCCTGTTGCTAAGATAACAAATGCTCCAATATACATCTAAATAGATTAAAGAATAAATACATAAAATAGTAATGATAAAATACATAATTCTATTTTATTAAACCATTTCACATAACATGGTTATATTCTAATATGGAAATATATAAGGATCAGGATTACAATACTTGAAAAAAGCATTTAATATTAATATGCTTACTCTTATAGATTTGAAAACACAGTAGTCATACCTAACACTAATAATTTAGCCTAAATATATAAAACAGCATAATTAGATTTGTATTTTAAATCTAAAGAGTGATCCATATATTAAAATGTAGGTTATAAATATGAAGATAGTGGGTAATAAATAATACATCCAAATATTGCTAAACTAACATACATAAAATGGAAATCGCTCATGCATTCAACACTAGGGTATCTTACCAATGTATAAGGATATGAACTATAATCACAAATGAAAGCGTCTATATAACTTTTCATAACAAAAAGAAATTATCCACTTATAATTTATATTGTTTTACTTATCCAATATCTTTTACTTTTATAGGTTGCAATAATTCCATTTTCATCAAATCCAAATGTATTATTAGCTATTTATTTTGCTGCCTCAACTCCCAAAATAATATAAATTAAGCTAAAAAAAAGAGCTAAAAAGAAAAATAAATTATATTCACTCCAAATTGCTGAATAATCAACCATTTTTATTGGATTAAAAGTTTATGAATTTCCAAACCATCCTACTTATGAATCAAATGCTAGAGTGGCTAAACCATATAAATCATAAATTCTCAAAAAAACAGCTAATATATTAGTAGATGTAAATTTAAATATAAATTCTTAATCTTTTATTTTCTTATCAAATTTATTACATTATTCAACCAAACAATTTCCAACCTCTTCAGCTAATTATTCCCATTTTACATTTAATTTTATCTTATCTTATTCTGGTTCAGGTGGGGTTATTTTTTAAAATAATGAATTTACTAATTAATTTACAAGTTATTAAGAATAAACTCTAGGTTTAACCCAAAAGATTTGATTAATTTTTTAACAACATTGCCAAAATTTAACTTTAAAATTTTTTGGAATTTTTTATTAAAAAGCTCTCTCAATATTTTATTTTTTTTATTAATATTGTAAATCAATTTAATTGTTACTTTGTATTCTTTCTTTTTTTCCTAATTTTTTTCTTATTTATCCCTTAGAATCAGAAGGAATTTAAAAATTTTTTTAATGAAATGGTGTATTATTATTATTTTAGAGTAATTTTAAAATTTATCTTATATCATTATAATTATAAACAAATAAATAATACTTTTTGACTGCCATTTCCCAAATTAAATTATAATAATTTGTCTAATCATCTCTTTAGAAATTATCATAAAGAAAAAGTGCAAAATCATTCTATGACATAGTAAAATTATTATCTTCTTCAATAACCTTAAAACTTTTGTATTATTTTAAAATATCATCATTTCTTTCTAAATCTAAATAATCTAAAACAACATTTAAATTATTTCTAAACTTACTATATATGGCAGCCCAAAATCTTTCAGTTCTATCTTTATATTTAGTTCTTAATGCAGTATAAAAATCTAAATCGCTAGCAGATCTTAGATCAGCTTCATTAGGTTAAGCAATTCCTTAAATTTATTTAGATTTCGTTTCTTTCCAATTATCTAATTCTAATAATTCTACATCTAATTATTATTTATTTTTTTCAATTTCTTCTATTTCTTCCAAACCACATTTACAAAATACACATTCAAAAACAGAATCTAATATTCTATTACTAAAATTATTAGATTAATCATCATCATTATTTAATGTAGATTTTTTGAATTCATCAGTTTCATCTAAAAGACTATTATTAACTCCCTTTTATTATTTAGATATTTGTTCTAATTTTTTTTTATTTTCATACTCTAATTTAGACACTAATTGTTCTTCAAACATTCTACCTTTATCTACTCCTGGATAATCATAAACATTCACAGGATCCCCCTATTTCAAATCATTTTTTAATTTTATTGGATTATTTTGTTGAATATACCTTAAAAATATTAATGTACAAATCTCTTCTGTTGATTACACTTTGTGATTAGCCAAAAGTTACATTATAATTTTAAGTACTTCCTTCTTTTTCATTTCTAATTATTCTTTATTCAATAAAACAGAATAAATATTTGATATGCAAGTATTTATTATAATTGTTATTAAAATTGTATAAGCTACAGCTAATTATGCAAATACTGCAAATTAATATGAAGAATTTTCATAAATATCAGCCAATATTGGAAATATTATTCCTATTGGTGCAATAATAAAAATCTCCATAAGTATGATAATCAAAGGCTAAAGAAAATCTTAAAATTCATTCAGCTCTTTTTTCAAATATATCAAAAAATTAAAATAGATAAAAGTTATTGGTAAACCTACAGCAATAGAAATTAAAGCATTTTTAGTTGTTTCATCATCTAAACTTAATCCAATAGGCAAGAATATCACAAATGAATAAAATATTCCACTTCTAATTAAATTGTCAATTCTTTCTAATAATTTTTATTATTCTCCTCTCTAATCACTTGAATTATCATGTATTTTAATTTCCAAAGCTTTTTTTGTTAAAATAAATAAGACTGTTTAAATAACAAGAAGACCTTATAGCTTTAATAATAAAATAATAATTACAGCTCCTTTTTTTGTACCAGTAGCCGTAACAGGTTCATTCCAAACAAAGTAACATGTAAAATAAAATCCTACTATATAGAACATTGAATTAAACCAGATTGCTAAATTAGTTAAATTTACATATTGAAATGCAACAAAATTTAAATTTAAAGCTTATTGAGGTAATTTGACTATATAAATCATAACTATAATAAAATAATATATTATAAACACTGCTATTGGAACACATCCTATGATAATCAATACAACAAAAGCAGTATAAATTGAAGAATCATCAAGTGCTTAAGATAATGTTATTAATATTCCAATAGGAAATGCAAAAAAATAACAAGAGATTGTTAAAACTAACATTTTTTAATTCCTCCTCCATGATCGAAAATATGCAATTGTCAACCATATCAAAGTTATTATTAAAGGACATATGCCAAATAATCTAGTAATTGATTTGAAATATTAAGTATCATATGTTAAGTTCCAAACTTTAATTGTTAGAATACTGAAACATGAACCTAATAATAGTGAACTATATAAATATAAGTTTAGTGGATTTACATTAGAATTAGCTAAACAAACTCCAAAAGACATAAATATAGGTATTGCTATAAATAAACATCCATATGTTATTGTTAATTCATAATTCTATATTGATTTAAAATAAAGCCATGCTGAATAAAAATAGATTTCGAGAGTTAAATAACTTATTGTTATTAATATTGGTGCAACTGTTGTTAGTTTTAATGTTTTAATTAAATTAATTGCTTTTTTATTTAATATATAACTATAATATCTCTTTTTTATTTCTGAATTTGGTTAATTATTCAGTGATAATAATTTTAAGTCATTTTCAATTTGTTCAGGACTTGTAGTAAATAATGCTTTAATTAATAATATCGAGTAAATTAACATTATTATAAACAATTGTGGAGCAATCAAATCTGATATTTTCTCTATTATATATTCAATTTTATTTGTATTAAGCTATAGGATAAAAACTATTATTTTAAAAAGTATAAAATATATCACGAGAATACAGAAACTGCAATTAAATAAAGTAGCTATCAATTTTGAACTTAATTGAGAGATTATTGAATGAAAACCTATATTAAATAGAGAATTTATAAATATGAGAAAACTTAATATGCAAAATCCTATTCCTATATAATCATAAGAAGGTGAGCTATTCCATTCAAAAAAATTAAAATGATAGCCAATTAAAAACAATAAAGGTATTATTATTAGAGATATAAACAATAAAATCCAAATATAAAAATTTTTGATTTATTAACAACTATTAAAAATAATTTTTATTTTTTTACATTTATGAGAACAATGTGAACAAGAATGCATATAAAGGTAAATATTTGACAATATCTTTCTTTAACTGATCTTACATTACATTCGAATCATTATTTAATTCCTAAATTTAAAAATATAAAATACTAATGATTCTGAAAGGACACTAAAATATGCACTCCAATATACTATCGTAATTATAATTTAATTAGTATCAAATTTCAACCGTTAATTAAAGCAGCTCCATGATTTATAGAATTTTCTATCACAATCTAAACATAATTTAGAAAGGGATCTATAAAAATTTTTTGCAGTGTCATTATCCAAATTCTCATAATTTTACAAAACTTATATTAATTCTTCTGTCTCCTCATTTAATGGCCCTTAGTAAAAATATTGTTTTTCCTTTATGGTAAAAGTATATCTTCTCCAATTTGCAACAGAAGGTTAAGATGGAATACGAGCTATTGATTAATACTCAGAACTATATGGATTATTAATATCCTCCCTTTCTTGCAAAATGCTCATTAATCCTAATCTATAACTATAAAAATAAAAATATAATGTATCATTTTTAATCAATAATTTTATTTTCTACTTTTTCTTATTGAGATACCTTATCTACTCTCTGTACATGTTTTTGATAACAGAATTAAAGTAGAATATAATATAAGGTTCTTAGAGTAAATTCTTTTAATAATATTAATATAGCTAATTAACTTGTTATTATTTCAATCAATAAATTAAAAAAATGTATTCTAAATAAATTTAATGTATTGTTAGCATATAAATCAATCATTAAGTTTTTACTTCACCATCATATAAGTCATGTTATCTTATATTTATTTATATTCAGCTTTATGATTTAGTTTCAATTCTAAATATTAAAAATAATATTAAACATACTTGAACTTCCAAAATTGTTAATAAATTATTAGCTAAATTTCAATCCTTCTATCTCTTAATCAGTTTCTATATATAAAAGTTAAGTATTTATAAATATCTCAATTATATCGTTTATGTCATTAATCTCTAATGCCAATTAAAATGCCTTTAAACTATTTTCTAATGCCTCTTGCTTTTACAAAGTAAGACTTAAACAAATATGGTAAGTATAGCGAATTTATAAATTACAAACAGCTGTAAAATATTGTTTATATTGCTAAAGCAATTCTCCTAATAGTGAATTCTCTTAGAGTTATAAACTTCCAAATAGGATCTACATTATTTTTATTAAATAATCATTAATTTAAAAGATCACTTCTGAATCATTTTATAGAATTACAGGTACTTAATGTAATTTCTTGTTTATATCATATATATCCACTAGTTTTAAAGTTTATAAAATTCCTGAAATATTTTACATATTAATTTAAACCTTTTTGTTTAAAGAGTAAATATACTCTGCCTAATTAAAATCTAATTATAATCTGATTATTCTCGTTTGAATATCTAGGTTTTCTAGAAAAGCAGATTACTATTGCAATTAAAAAAGAGTTGTTTAACATAAATCTTTTCTTAATAGACTTGACTAGAGTCTAAAAAGATCATTTAAAGCAAATAATTTTTTCTCTCTAATGTATTTGCTTATATGAGATTCCTCTTAATTCTTATATTTTGATAGAAAGTCTATACAATCTTATAAAAATTGAATTCTTTATTCTACTTTTGTAAAAGTATCAACCATCACTATTTGATGTAAATATACGATTTTTTGTAGTTAAGACTAAAATACATTCAATATCTAGTAACATTCTTAAATGGATTCTTAATTTGCTTTTAATATTAAATCATGTAATTTTTGCTATTGTTCATCAATAATTTTAAAGCAATTATATTTTTCATTATTTATTATTAGATTTGATACACATATTTTAAAAAGGTTTATTGGAATAATTTTGCTTCGATTTACAATAAAGGCTAAAAATTCTTTCTAAGATAAATTTTCAGAATAATTCTTTATTTAACCAAAATTATTGGCAAATACTATGTCATCTAACTTATAAATATTTCCATTTAAATGAACCTAATATTAAATAATTTTTAAGTCATCGTTTTCTTCTAATATATTGAAAGAAATGTCTAATTAATTTATATTCATAAAAATAATCTTGATATAATTTTAATTTTAAGTTTCTCTATGTTAATTTTTTTTAGATTAATTCTTAAAAGGTATCAAAAGGATCAATTAAATATATAATGATGTCTTTTTTGTAAAAATTCTTATTATAGATACTATAAATTTAAATAAAAGTCAACTCAATCATTAATATTATTATTAATTTTGAAAGACTTTAATGTTTGTTATAAAAACTTCTTTTTAGAAAATAAACATATTTTAATTTTCATAATTATTTAATTATAATATTATAAATAAAGAGAGAATGATCTAATTTAAATAAGCAATTTAAAAATTAATTAATATACAAAAATTCTAAAGGAAAGTAAATAAATAATGATAATTTAAAAGTGAATTTAAATGAAAAAAATAAAAAAAGCTCCGCGTCCGGGAATTGAACCCGGGCCTCAAACGTGACAGGCTTGAATACTAACCACTATACTAACGCGGATTCTTAATATCTATCTAATTATTTAATTAATAAAACCCAGAGATTGAGTCATTCTCTAATTATTAATCATTAATCTTTATGTTTTTATCTTTTTAAAATATATTTTCCTAAATTTTTTTTATTCATTAAAACAAAAAAATATTATTTTCAAAATTGTCCTTATCATTAAATTTTAATGGAAAATTTTTGTTGTTTACTAAATATTAAAAAGAAAAATTAATTGAATTTATTGATTCTAAATTTTTGTTAATAAAAATTTAACTTATAGATTGTTATTAATTATTTTGAAATAAGAATTATTTGCAAATGTGTGTGGAACCAAAATGCCCTTGTATTTATCCTCCTCTTTCTCATAAGTCTCTAAAATAAATTTCATTTAGAGAAAGATCTCCAATTGATAGGAATTTGATTAGAAATAAATTAACAAATATTCCCAAACCTTTACTATCTAAAATTAAATATCAATTAAGACCATCTTTACAAATATAATATCAATTATTTGCAATTTTTAATTTATTAGGTGAATAAAGTGATTTCTGGTTTAGAATACAGAGATTGTTAAATAATTATGAATAGATAGTGGATTAATTAACTTCATTGAACGTTAATCAATTAAGTAAAAAGTAAATAGAAAAATGTTAATATTGGCTTGATGAATTTGATAAAATTAATAAAGATAATTAAGTTACAGTTTTTGCAGATGTAGCAAAAGGGATTTTAAGTAAAATAGTGAAAGTTGAATAAAAAAAAAATTCAATACAAATGGAATAATTAAATAATGCATGCAAAAAGAAATAAAATGATGAGAATGAGGTTGATGAAGTAGCTATATTGTAGGTAACATAAGAATCATAATCAGAATAACAAAAAATTTTAAAATAAAAGAATTAAAGTTTAGAATTAAAAACTACTGAAACCAGATAATATGTATTAGATTCACCAATTAGATCGACTAAAAATTATTAATTAGAGAATCGTCAAAATAATTCTTCATTATATAATTTAAGAAGATTTCTTGAAAATTCAAATTAAAATTCAAAATCTCAAACAAATCTATCTTTTTGCAAAAGTTAAGATAAGTCCTTTAAAGATTTTAACAAAAAAAATAATTATTAGAAAAAATCAAATTTATCTAATATTTCTGGAGGACTATTTAATGATATTACATCATTAAAAAAAGAATTAGAAATGATTTAAAGAGACATTAGTAGATTAAAATTTAAAAATAAAAAATATGAGTTTTTATAAAATCGATAAAACCTAAGGAATCAGGTTTTATAAAATCATGAATTAAATCGATAAGAATTATTGAATATTCGTGCTTAAGTATATTTTTAAGTTTTATCTTAGACCTAAAATGATGAAAGTTTTATAGAAGTTTAAAAAAAAGAATAATTAAAAATAGAAAGAAGTCATTCAGCATTTAAAAAAGAATTGATAGGTTCTAAAAGTCCGTAAAATTAAAAATATCTACAGTATTTGGAAAAGTATTCCTAAAAATATATTCCAAAATTAGATAGAATATCATAATAAGAATAAGAAATTAGATCATTTCTCTCCCAAATTAAATTAGCTGAAAAAAAAAAAATAGAAGAAAAATAATCCAAAAAAGTACTTTGATATTAATTATTTTTATATATATACATATTATGAGAATAAATACTTTAATAAAATAGATTTGAAGTAGTTTGCTTTAACAATATTGAATTTAATTCTAGTATATTATTTTTTCCATACAATAAATTCCATTTTTTTAATTACCAGAAATAGTTAGTATGATTTAATATACCATCACATATTTATTGTTCAAATACTTTAGTCAATACACAATGTGTAATATTATTATCAATTGTTATTAAATTTTAAGGTTCATCTCATACTAATTCTATTCTTATTAAATTGGTTTGATTTCATTCATAAAAATGCTAACTTTATTACCTAAAACCTAACTACACGAGGAACTTAATTGCTTTCAATTCTACATTACTCGACTTAAGGAACAACATTAGCACCTACCAAATGAATATCAATTTTCTTATTCTAAATTATTTTTCTGCTGGTACTTTTTGTATCAATATACATCCATATATAAGATTATGGATCTTAATATCATTAATTATAAAATCTCTCAACTTTAGTAAATGCCTATAGTCTTTCTTAATTTTTATACTAGTTTCTTTTATTTTATATTTAATCTCGCATCAATTTTTTTGTTAGAGGACTATATATCACTTAATTATTAAAATTATATTAATAAATTTGATTAACTTAATGAAAGAAGAGAATATTTTTAAATTAATAATATTTCAATTCATTAGTAAATCAAAAATTATGAAATTAGGATCCTTTAACTAAATTTTTCATATATATATATTTTAATTGAATGATTAATATGTTTTATTTATTCTATCAGAATAATTCACGAAAATATTATTAATAAAATTTGTTAACGGAAACAAAACATAATGCTTGTTAATTAATAATCCAAAGTAAATAAAGAAAATCAAAACCCACTTCTGATTGTCAATTAATAAGAATAACTCAAATTAAATGGTATATTGCCCAAAAATCATTTTAATCAAGGAATCACTAATAGATTTTAAAGCACTGTTTCTTGTTATTAACAATCATTGACGAAATGCACAAGCTCAAGATCATTATAAGAATAAATTGAAAGAATTGCCAAAAAACTTAAATAAAAATAGGAAAAAGAAGGAGTTCAACAACCTTTAGATTTAAATAAATATACAATTGATGAAATGGTTGATATACTTAAAAATGACAAACTGTTGCATATTAGATCATTATAACTTTAACCAAGCTCAAATAAAAATAAATAAAAAAGTCCAAAGAGCATTTTTCCTCCGCTGTAATTAAAATAGAATTTTTAGAGTTTTGAAACAACAAAAAGTTCTGAAAATGAAACTCTCACTAATAAATTAGACTTTAGATATTAAAAATAAAAATAATCAAAACCAAAAACAATATAAAAAACTGAAAGCAGAGAAAGTATTAAACCTTCAGAAGATTTAAGAAAAAAAAGAACAGTTTCATAAGTTATAGAGCCTCCTACGCAATAATTATCCAAAAAAGAAAGAATAAATAGAGCTTTATAAAACTCGCAAAGAATAGTACAATTATGTAGTTAATTTAACGAAAACAATATTACCAAAGAAGAATTGCATTAATTAATCAAAACTGAAGGATTTAAATTGCAATTTGAATGCTTAGTTTAATTTAGTGATAATAGTTTGGATTGCAGGGCTCAATTACAAAATTTTATGAATTCATAAATTAAAAAATATACTGAATTAAGAAATGCTGAATTAGAGCACTAAAGTATTTAAATTATTTATTTAATATAGCTAAGAAAGAGAATTTTCATTAGGTGCTAGATGAATGTTTAAGAAAATTAAAATCTATATATTGAATAAATTATGAGATGTATTCTTAAAATTTTCGAACTCCTATAATTTAAAATTATTAAAAATAACATATATTTTTATTTAACTGACCTTCAGATTGCGTTTTAAGTATAGATATCCTTCAAAAATTAATCCAAAAAAATTATACTGCACTAAATTCCAATCAAATTATAATATCAGTAAGGAATAAATTACAAGTAAAGACAAAATTAAATGATTAATACTATGTTAAATCATTAAATGGAGATTTAATTTTGCTCCTTACTTTTCGAGTGATTATTTTAAACTTTTTCCAAAAATAATTTCAGCTCATTTGATGATAAATAACTAAAGTAACTTAGACTATTTATTAATTTTCAATAAAATAATTTATTTAATGATAATTTTTCATACTATAAAGAAAATTTTTTAAAATTAAAACAAATGAAACAACAAATGACAATAAAATTAAAATTGATTATATTTAGTTAAATAGTTGTCTAGGTTAAAATTTTATTCAAAAAAAGCCATATCAATTTTTTCTTAAAGAGGATTTTTTCCCCTTAAATGAATATAATATAATTTACTTAAACTTTATTTTACAAAACTATGATGTTATATTTTTGATATGAAAAACACTAGGAAAATAAATCATGAATCTGTTCTTTGATTTAATAATTTTTCATTAAAGTAGTAAATTTTTGATCAAAAATGCTTGATGATTGAACAAAATGATTAAATCTAATGAATGATGTATACACGAAAGCATTCAATTAAAAAAAATATTCTTGTTATCACATCTAAAAATCATAAATTGATACTTTATTTCTAGAATGATGAATAACCCTTGATATAAAAAGAAAAATATAATACTGAAAATTCTTTTGATGATTGTTAGTTTTGTATTAAAATTAAGGTTCAAAATTAGAATAAATAATGAATGTACATAAATAAATGGAACACACAATTAACATCAAATTTACAATGTGATAGGAACGCTTAATCTTTTGAGAATGAGCGGAGATCTAGTTAATTAGAGGGAATATCTGTGAGTTGTAGAGGAAGAAAAACTATCTTATGTCTCAATATCAGAGTCTATAGAGCATTACGAGAACATCTGTTTTTTCTTTAAGTCTTCATAAATAATTTATTTCAATTGTGGATCAGTCAATTATTCTAACTTTAATTAATCGCAGAGATATCTAAGAATTTCTGACTCAAATTGATTATGGGCCTCTTCATGAGTTTCATTTTCCCTCGTATCATTCATTATAATTAATAAATATAAAATTTTTTCTCGATTTTTCACTTTATTATTGAAATAGATCAAGTATATATCTAAATAAATTATAGTTCTTTTTAATAAGCAAATCCTTGAGGCAAAAAATATTAAAAAAAATAATAATTAATCATAAATGTGTAAATTCTAAATAAAAATTATTCATAGTGTTTTAAGTATCATTTATTCTTCAAATAATTATCTTAAGTATTTAATGTTCAATATTATTTCTTAATTTATTTATATTAACTTCAATATGAATATTTATCTATTTCTTCCAAATATACATAAATATTCATAAAAGTTTTGCTTCGAGTTGATATAATGAAAAAAAACTCAGAAACATGTTTTATATTAATAAAATTATGATTTATTTTGTTTAACGATTTTAAGCTTCTTAGCTAAGCACTAATATATAAATATGAGATTCGATTTTAAAGAACTATTATCGATAAATTATTGTTGGATATCAATATTTTATTAAAAAAATTATATATATATATAATATCAAATAAGAAAATTAGATAGTTAATAATTATATTAATTTTGTTTAAAATAGATACATTAATAAATGAGTATAAATCTAAAAATGCCTAAAATATTAATTTAAAAGTGAATTTAAATGAAAAAAATAAAAAAAGCTCCGCGTCCGGGAATTGAACCCGGGCCTCAAACGTGACAGGCTTGAATACTAACCACTATACTAACGCGGATTCTTAATATCTATCTAATTATTTAATTAATAAA
>CAJJDN010000007.1:393147-513282 GCA_905182985.1 Paramecium sonneborni
TTAATTTATTTATATTAACTTCAATATGAATATTTATCTATTTCTTCCAAATATACATAAATATTCATAAAAGTTTTGCTTCGAGTTGATATAATGAAAAAAAACTCAGAAACATGTTTTATATTAATAAAATTATGATTTATTTTGTTTAACGATTTTAAGCTTCTTAGCTAAGCACTAATATATAAATATGAGATTCGATTTTAAAGAACTATTATCGATAAATTATTGTTGGATATCAATATTTTATTAAAAAAATTATATATATATATAATATCAAATAAGAAAATTAGATAGTTAATAATTATATTAATTTTGTTTAAAATAGATACATTAATAAATGAGTATAAATCTAAAAATGCCTAAAATATTAATTTAAAAGTGAATTTAAATGAAAAAAATAAAAAAAGCTCCGCGTCCGGGAATTGAACCCGGGCCTCAAACGTGACAGGCTTGAATACTAACCACTATACTAACGCGGATTCTTAATATCTATCTAATTATTTAATTAATAAAACCCAGAACATAATTTCATTAAGAGACAATAATTTCGATAATAATCAATAAAATAAATTATTTATGAATTTTAATATCAGTATCAGAAGTCCATTTATTGAAGAATTTATTAGTACATTAAATAAGACAGATACAATTTATGATCATTTTGATTATGAATAAATTCAAATAATTTCTAACAATAAGTATTCACTTTTAATAGTTACAACTAATTTTATTGGATCTATAGAACAAAGAATAGAAATGGCTTAATAATTAGTCAATCATTAAAAGATGATTAATCAAAGATTAAGAAATCTGGGTTTAAATGGAATTTTAGTTGATATATTTGAATATGAGATTATAAAAAATGATGATGCAGTAATTATAATCTGTAAAACAATGAGATTGTCTTAATAAAAAGGGTAAATAAATTTAGGATTAGCAAATTGTATAGAATTTTACACAGGATTAGAATTAAAGGGAGTGAGATAATAAATAATTATGCAAATTGAAGATTTAGGTATGAATAAAATTATTCCCTTCACATTTTTAGAAGGTATAATAAATGAAGATAATTATGAATTAATAGCAAATTTACCATAAGTTCAATAGAGTGATTTATTAAATCAAAATGGAAATAGTAATCACTTTTCTAACTAATCAGCAATAGTAATAATATATAATGATCAACTGGTTTAATTCAAATAATTAAATGAAATGAAAGATATTCATATATTAAAGTATTTAGAATTGACTTCTGGAGTTAAAATAAGTGATGTATTAAAGAAAAGCAGTAAAAAAATAGTGAATGATAAATTGCATTATTTAAATTAAGAGGATGAGTTAATAGCTATAGGTGATGTTGGAGAGAAAGGAAATATTTAATTAAGTATAAAAATAAAAAACAATAATTATACATTGACAGCAGAGTGGAATAACATGAAAGAATTGATTGTAATTTATTTATCATTAAGGAGAATCAAAGAATAGATGGATAGTCCTTTGAGCAACTTCCGAATAATTTGTTTACTCCTATAGATAATGATATCTTGAGTTATTTTAATCATTTTGAGTTTGACTAAAGAGGGTATTCATTAATAATTATGTCTTAGTTCTTTAATTTTTTTAAATTGTTCCCTAAAAGGTGATGTGAAAAACAAAGTTATAATTATAAACAAATAGATAAAAAGATAGATTTGGTTCATAGCATTAAAAACTCTGCTTACAATTTTATAAGTCAATATATAAAATGCTATTTATTAAGATTAAAAACTTCATCTAAGAACTTTATGTAAGTTAAATCAAAAAATTCCAATATTGTAAGTTGAAATTTAAGCTGATCTTAAAGAAGAGGATTTTAATTTAATTTTAGATTAATGCAATTTAAATCCTAATTTAGAATCATTAGTAATTGATGGTTCTAATTTTAAAGATTCAATTTTATCTGGTCTTATCTAAGGAAATATTTTAAAAAGCATTAAAGAATTAAGTTTCAAAGGATGTCAGAATATCACTGATGAAGGTATTTCTCTTTTATAAAATTTTGGAGTATAAAAATTAGATATATCCCATACTTAAATCCATTTAACATTACCTTAACATTTATAAATTTTGAATATTGCATATAGCAAATTCAAAGAAGAAACATTGCTTTAATTATTTAGAGATAAATCTTTAGTGAATTTGATTTCAATAAATATTAGTGGATTAGCATCTGATAAACTTATTTAGGTTATTTTTAGTTGTCATTATAAAGAACTAAGAGTTTTAATAGCTAATGAATGTAAATTATCCTTATCTGTATTTCATTATATTCATGATTCAAAGCATGTTAAATAGTTGGATCTGTTAAGTTTTTAAGGTTCCATTACAGATGTTGAAGAAAGTATCTTTAAAAAAAATGGATATGCTTTGTTAGGAGCAAGCAAAACTAAATTAAGCAAATTAGATCTTAGTTATTGTTTAATAAATGATAAATTAATTTAATCTATGGTTGAAGCTGGAAAATTGCTCAAAAATCTAAGAGCACTTTCATTATCTGGATGTAGATATATATCTGATAAATCAATTTATTTATTATGTGATGCTCATTATACATCAACTTCTCAATTAAAAAGTTTAGATATATCTAATTTACCACAAATAACTGAATCTTCGTTAGAATACTTAACAAACAAAACTTTGAAGAATTTATCAGATTTGAACCTAGCTTATTCAACTTAGATTTAATCTGAACATTTGAAAAAGGCATTTGATACTGGAAAATTTAACTAATTAAAATATTTAGGTATAAGTGGTACAACTGATAGTGGAGGATAAGCTGATATATTTAAATTTAATATACCAGAATTATGCACATATTATATCAGAAATCACTTATCTGAAATTTAATTAGTAGAAATTTATACATCAACAAAAAATATTTAAAATATATCTACAACTATTTTGAATTTGTTGTAAACTCAAATTCTTACTAAAATCATAACACCAGATTAAATTATTTTAGAACCAGAAACATATAATTTATTTAGAAACTGCATTGGTTGTGAAAGATTACTTTTAAATAATAAACCTCTTCAATTAGATATTCAAGATAAAATTGAATAATAAAACTTACTTACTGCAAATCAATTTTATGAAAGATTGCTCAAACAAAATCAGCATGTAATTATCAATAATAATGAAATAAAATTCATTAAATAGATGTTTAATTTTTAAACAATTAATAGAATTTGCTTTAAAAAAACTGAAATAATAGATAAAGATATTTAAGGCATTTGTTAAAATTTGATTTTAACAGAAATCAATATTAAGAAATGTAAAAAACTAACATTTAAGAGTTTGATTTACTTATAGAAACTTTCAAACTCATTGATTAATTTAGATTTTAGAGGAACAATTTTTGAAAATTTTTATCAAACTTTAGAGCATTTATAATATTTTCCTTAGCTTTTGTATCTGAATGGAGGCAAACTCAATATAGAAATGTATAACTTTTATTTGTAAATTTAGTATCAACGTAAATGAAACAAATCATGTTATTTAAGAACTACAGCACTTACCATCTCTTTGGATGTAATTAGAATAAATAAAATCATTTAAATTAACAATAAGAGCTCATTATATATAAACATTTAAATTTATCTTTAAAACAATGTCTTTACTGCTTAATAAAAATTAAGACTTTATAAAATCAATGTCTTTGTAACTATATCAATTTAAAGTTATATAAGACAAATCGCTTTAATTATTTCACAACAGTTTATTAAATTTATAATTTTTGTAGAATTTTCATCTTGGATTTTAAAGGTATATAAACTTAGAAATAATATTTTAGTATGAAAAATATATCACTTTTAACATTAAAAAATATGTTTATAAGTCTTTCTAGTTTAGATTCTCTTAAATCACTTTCGGTTAGCTTAGATGAGTAAAAATAAATTTAATAATCTAGTTGCTAAGTATAATTTGTAGATGAGGATTTGTTTTTGGCATCAACTGTATTTGAAGGAATTAGAAATATGAAATTAAAGAGTTTTAGTTTTTCATCCAATGATACTGTAACATACGATTAATCAATTTTTTCAAGTCTCTTTAAATATATATCAGATATTGATACTTTAAAACATATTAAATTAAGTTTTCAAAGGTAGATAATGTTATATAAATATTTAGACATGCAATAAACAGGGAAAGTTTATCAGAATTATTTTAAGCATTGAAGGAATTAAATTTATAAAGTTTAAGTTTAAATTTTGAATAAAGTGGAGTTAAATACACAAGATAAATTTGGGGAGAGTTATTAGAGGTTTTAAGAATGAATTATAGCTTATTCGATTTAGAACTTAATTTTAATCATACATTTGAGTTGACTGATATGGATATTCACAGTATTATTGATGAACTCTATTGTATGAAATTGACAACCACCTGTGTATCTTTAATAGGGTAATTAATATACTAAAAATAGTTGCTATCATAATGAGAAGAGTATTAAGGAATTTGCAAATGAAGATGTTAAGAATTATTAATTTTTTATTTGATTAAAAATTAAGGGAAATAAGAATTATGTCTTATTTTGATTAATTTAGAAATTATAAATTTATAAATATTATTTAAGAGTTGCAAATGATCACATAAAGAAAGGAACTTAAAAAAGAAATTAAAACATATTAATGTTAAGTTATTAATCATTAAGTTTATTTTATATGTTCTTCATTCCAATATTTCTACGTTTTAGGATCAGCATGATTTGTAACCATAGTTGATTATCCTGGCTTCCATTATGCAGGACAAACTTCTCCATTTTCATCTGTAAATTTGAATGCTTAAACTAGTCTAAAATTCTAATTATTTTTATACCTTAAAATCTCATCTACTTTTCTACCTACAGGCAAATCATTAATAGAATAATGTCTAAGAATTCCTTTTCTATCAATTATAAATGTTCCTCTAAAAGCCACACCAAAATCTGGATCTTCAAAATCATCTATTATAACTCCATATTTTTTAGAAATTTCCTTTTTTACACACGTATATCTACCAAACTTAGATCAGAGATTAAAGGAAACTATATTTCACCTGATCCTCCATTATTTCTAGTCTATTTACAATATTTCATATGAAAAAACTAAGAATCTATAGAAATTCCTCAAATATCACATCCAATCGATTTGAATTCCTAATATTTCCATTTTTATAATACATCAACACGATCAGAAAATTGAATTATTTCTGTTGGGCACACAAATGTAAAATCTAATGGATAAAAGAAAAGAACAACATATCTATCTTATAATCACTTAAAGATATCTAATTTTATTTATTTTGATACTCTCTTAAACTATTTATTAAAGTAAGCTGATGCTGTAAATTAGGGTGCTTACTTATGCACTTTCATTAATTATTTTAATAATTAATAATAATTCATTCTGTTGGCTTTTATTAGACTTAATTGATTGACAAATATTTGTATTTAACAATATTTTTAAATTTCTTCTCCTCATAAGTCTTATTGGCAATTCTTCCTCTTGCATTTATAAACCATATTTGTATCTAAATTTAAGGTTAATAATACCTGTTTATATGTTAAATCACATTTTTCAGCTAATTATAAAGTTTATTCTTTAGTTGGGTATGGATAGGAGAAATGTTTATAAAGCCAGTTTTTTAGAATTAAGTTCGATTTTTTAGAAAACTTATGACCCTTCTTCTCATTTTGTTTTTCTTAGACTTTGAGAAATTATCGTTATTGATAGAGTTTGACTTCATTCTCAAGGACTTATTGCATATAATCAAAGTGTTGTTATAAAGATTTTATAGTGTGGCAAGCGAGTTCATCTATGCTGAGTGAACGTAAGTATGTAAGGAATCCTTAGAAATGAGAAATATTAGTTGCTGTTTGACTTTGAGTCAATTATTCTTCTATATGAGATGATTGAGTATTTTCTTCATTGAGGTTGTTAGAGCTAATCCATTTGTGAAAGAGAGCTTCAAGTTCATTAACTTATTGTAAAACAAACAGTTTTCTCGATTCTGCATGAATTGGTAATGATTGAGACATTAGAATGAGAAAAATGAGATATTAATTTTAAATTAGATACATTCAGACATCCATAAACTTAAATACTTTGAAATCAAAACATATTATGAATTTATATTAATAATAATAGAAATAGGTTTGTTAGAATATACAATTAAATTTGAATGGCCTGAATATAATTTATGAAAATATTGATTGAATTTTCAATTTTATATATCTTTTATTCATTATATAAGGTGAGTTATGGAAAATATGTTCATCATTAAGCATACTAAAAATGATAAAAATAGAAAAGATAAATAATGAAGAGGATTCATAAAAGTCAAAATAAAAGAATTAAAAAAATATGAAAAGTAGGAGAAGCATTTGAAATAAGCGAAGAGAAGAAGAGTAACATTATAAAAAGTATGTAAAAAAAGCAAATTAAATAAGAGGTGGAACCGTAAAAATAAGAAAATCATCCCCATATTTCTAATAAGGAATTATTGAAACAAGAAAGCATAATAAATAATATTAGAATAAATAGCAATAGAAACCACAAAGCAAAAGTAAATTTATTTTCTTGATGTTATTATCTCATCTATTATACTTATTCTCAGTGAAGGAATTTTCAGATTATATAACAGACCTTTCATATAAGAACAGATACTTCATCGCAGCAGGATTTTGATAATAGTATAAAATTATTAGAGATGGAATACTTTTAAAAAATCCAGATTAACCAAAATATTTATTTCATTATTTGAATGATATGTATGCTACAGCAATATGTATACCTAAAAAGAGGAGACAGCATATTTTGCAGCAAATCATTAATTATTTAATTTAGAATTTCATTAAAAAGTTGAAGATAAATAATATTTTAATATAATTCAAAAAACAAAGAATTGTCATAAAAAGGATATTAATAGTTTTAATGTAGATGAAAATGATAAAATTTCAATTTCAACAAGTCCAAATAGTTATATAAAGATTTGGAATGTGAAAGGAGATTTGTTAAAGGAAATAAATCCATCATAAGGGGACAATTATATTTCATGTTTAATGAAAGTACTTTTGTTGGAGTGTGGAAACAAGTATTAATGAGATTAAGTTCAATAGGATCATACATTTAGAATACTTGAAAAGAAGGAAGTATTAAAAGGTGAGAAAACAAGTGTATTGGATGCAAGTTTTTTAAACGAACTTAGAACTTTGGCTACTTTATGTAATAAATCATAGTGTAGAGTATATAAAATAAATACTGAGAGAAAGATTAAAGAGGATATTAGATTATTAAATAAGATTGAACATTAAAATATTAGTGCAGTTGCATTAAATGAAAAAAATATAATTGTAGCTATTGATGGAAATATTCATATCTATGATAAAAATGTATAAATAATATTAATATATAATAGTTCTAATAAATAGATTAAATTGATAATGCTGCTAATGGTGCATATATAGAGAGAGTGAGAATTTATGAATTACATTCAAGTTTAAAGAATAAGAATTGCAATGTTTGTTTCAATTGGGGTTGGATGAGGAAAGAGTCATTATCTATGATTTAACCAAATATCATGAATGATTAATTATTTTAATATAAATTAGATGCAGAAAGTAATATTATAAGAACGAACGATTATTGTTTCTAAAAACGAATTCAAGTATTTATTATTAATATACAAAAATGAAAGCATCTCTTGTATGCATACTGATTCTGACTGTTGCTGCAGTTGATTTTGAGTCATTTTAACAAGCATTGAATTTTGATCCAGAGACAATGTCAGGAGATAATTGTGGAAATGATGATTAATTCACAAAATAATATGAGGCGTATTTCATCTTAATATTTTCAGTTACTTGCCTTGGATTTAATTGCTTGAAGAGGGTGAAATTGAAATGTAAGAAGATCATAGTGTACTTACTTAAGCTAGAGATAAAATTAAATTAGTCAGAGACTTTATTTAAGATTTAGATGAATGTAATCTATTTATAATTAACTAGAACTTGAGAAAGAAACATAAGATAATAATAATAATAATGTAGTTGAGTAACCTACATAATAAGCAGAACCAGAACCAGTTTAATAACCATAAGAAGAAGTTTAGACAGATGATGATGATGAAGAAGATGATGATCCTTTTGGTTGGGGAGCTGGTGAAATTCCATAATAATTATTGGTTGATAGCAAGAAAAAACATAATAAAAATTTAAAAGGACATGCTAAAGTTTTATTGGAAGTTATGAATTAAAGCAAATCCCTTAAATATAAAAGCGTATTATTTAATCTATGTTAGAAAATCAAAAAAATAATTGCTATGGCTACTGCTTTAGATACTGATATGGGAACTTAAGATTTATAAGAAAGAAAAAATCGTAAATTAGAACTTTGTGATTTAATTTTAAATGAATTAATTGATATGATTGAATTCTTAGAAAAAGTAATGAATGATTATGTATTTATTTATATCTATTATTTATAGGTATATCAATAAGAGGCTTTTGATATATTCAAAAAGAAATAAGAAGAAATAGTATAAGTTGCAGATGAATGTGGAGCAAGAGTAATTTCACTTTAAGATACTTATTCAACAAGTTTTGTTTAAACTAAACCATTAAACAGAAATAAGAAATAAAACAAAGAACACAAAAGAAAAAGAAAGCATTGAATGATAAATAAATGATACATCTTCATTTAACCTAAGTGATCCAATATTACTCATATTTCTGATACTTGTCTGTGTTTCTTCTTAAAATATCTTCTAAAGGTCCTAACATTCTTTTAAAACTATGTCGATCTAAGTAAATTAATTTGACTTCAGTCTATTAAATATAATTGTATTATATACTTCAGCAATAATATTAGCCTATCTTGGTATATCTTTAAGTAAGGCTAATTCACCAAAATAATCTCCTTCTTTATATTGAAATACTTTAACAGGTTCTTATCCTTAAACTAAAGTTTTGGTTGCTATTAAGTTTCCTTCTTCAATCATATAAAATATATCTCCTTATTCACCTTCTCTAATTATATAATCTCCTTTTTAAAAAGTAGCACTTTTGATAGCATCAGCAACATGAGATCTTTCATATGGATCCATCATGGAGAGAAGTTCAATAGATTTCATAACATTGACATATTTTTCTCTTTTTCTATTGTTTAATATATATATAAATATACTTCATAGCTGCATCTTTAACAATATGATTAAATGTTTATCTATCCAATGCAAATAAAACACTTGTAGTTTTGCTTTGAATAGATGCAGCTCTAGGAGCATTGTATAATAAAGCTAATTCTCCAAATGATTCTCCAGGATAATAAACTTTTAAGAATTTATTTTCACCATCCTTAGTAAATCTCTTATAACAATTTAACTCTCCTTAATCAACAACATATAAATTATCACCACTATCCCCTTATTTAATAACCCAATCATCCACACTAAATAATTAGTAGAATGATCTTCATACTTATAAGTTCGTTCTTCCATTGCATCTATTACAATATCTTTTTCTCTACTATCTAAAGATGCAAACATAAATGATTATGATAATCTTTTACTGATAATCTCTTTCTGTTATTAAGATTTGACAATCACTCTAGGTTAGAAGGACTGGAATTATAAAATTATTATTTTACACCTCTTTTCTATTGTATTCTCCATACGCTTCAGCTGAAATTGAAGCTCTCTATTTACGAGCTGCTATAGGTCTTTTTGGTAATTCAATTACTTCATCATCTGAAGATGAAGATTGCACATTTACTTTTTATTTCTCTTTTACTATATCTCTACCTTTTTTATTTAACCATGCTATTGACCAATCAATCTCATTATTATCAATTATCTTTACCACATTCTTTGGCTATTATGCCAAAATGTCTTCCATAAGTCTCTATAAAAGAAAAACCACATTCTCTTAGGCATATTAACGTACCTTATCTGCCTATTAATTCATTTATTGGATAATTATTTAATCACAATTTTTGCTTTACTTTCCTATTATGGAATTAATATTAGTAATTATTTATTTTCATAATAATGTAAAACGATGATAATGAATGGTAAAAAGTAGTTCAAACTACTACAAGAATAGATTAATAAATCAAGAATATCAAAATGAGATTACAATCAGCACTTACATAATTAATCATATAATCAGAAGAATAAAATAAAATTACTAATCCAGATCCAATCATTCAAAAAATTAATCCTCCTTTAATTATTTAACATAACAGTAGATCAATAGAAAAAAAAGATAAACCTGCATTAAGATAATGTGCATCCAAATCACCTATTCGAACTCCAGATAATAATACAGATTGTCCATCCCCAATATCCACCTTATCTAATAATTCAACACTTAGAATGCAATTAAAATAAGCTGAACTTCTTAGTCCTAAATATTAAAATATTTCTGATCGATTTCATATTGGAAAATTCTTAGGAAAAGGCAAATTTAGTGATGTCTTTTAAGCATAGTAAATCTTTTAATTAAGATAGAGAAAAAACTTCAAAAGTATTAGTTGCTCTAAAAGTGATCTAAAAAACTGTTATTAGTAAATATAAAATGGAAGCATAACTTGCACATGAAATCAAAATACAAAGTTATTTGAATCATCCTAATATCTTAAAACTATTTGGAGTCTTCTAAGAATAAACTAAAGTAACTCTTGTTATTTAAATTAGATTGTTTTAATTCTTGAATATGCACCAGATGGAGAATTATATAAATTATTAAAAAAATAGCCAAATCGAAGATTTACAGAGAATAAAGCTGTCAATTATATTGCATAAATTGTAGAAGGAATTTCATATATGCATAAAATGAAAGTCATTCATAGAGATATCAAACCTGAAAACATTTTAATAAGTCTAGTATAAAATTCTTATCATATTAGTAATTCTTAAAAATTGCAGATTTTGGTTTAGCAACTTACTCTCCAGAATCAAAACCAAGATAATCGTTTTGTGGAACTATAGATTATATGTGTCCAGAAATAGCATCAGGATAAGATTATGACCATTCTGTTGATTTATGGTCTATTGGAATTTTAGCTTATGAATTAACTACTGGAACTACTCCATTTTACTAATCTTCTAAAGAAGATACCATGAGAAAAATCATTGAAGGAAGAGTTGATTTCCCAAAATATGTTTCAAATGAATTATAAGATTTTACTAAATGTTGCTTAAGAAAAGATCCATAATAGAGACTCAGATTAGATTAAATGGCTATTCACAAATGGATATAAATAAATCATCAATCTGGTGGTTAATATGATAGAATGTTAGTTCAATCTTTGGTGACTATTTTAAAATGATTAATAAACCTATTTATTTGTTCTTTAATCATCAAATTATGCATCTTCTAGTCTTTAAACTTTTATTATAATTAAAATGATAAAAAAACTCTTTTAAAATTTTTTGGGTTTATTGATCAATAAAAAAGTTTTAATTTTATAAATTTAAAAAATTTAATGAATTTATTGTATATAATATTATTTTTGGCTATTAGAATTAGATCTAAATAGAATTTTTTGAATTTTAATACTGTCGGTATTTATGCTGTTGTCTATCAGTAATTACTCATAATGTTAAATATTATCATATAAAGGAATGATGGATTTCTTATAGTCTTAATCTTAGCAAAGTGAGAATTCTTTAATTAAATAGAAACCTAGCATTTTCATATTGTTTAGCTTGTTCTAGTAAAATACTTTGAATTATTAGTATTTCTACAGAATAGCTTGTAGCTGGAAACAAACAGGCGTTATAATAAAAGTGTTTGAAATTTTCCTTAAAGAATCATAAAGAATTCTGAATAAGTAAATAAACTGTGTTTTTTTTCTCTAAGATTTAATAAATTTTATTATCTTTTAATGTGTTTGATCACAATTTTCAAAACAAATAAACTTTAATTTTTCTTGATATCTCACTTGCTTATCTTTGAGTAATATCTTTATTAACCTTTCACTTCCTGATCAACATAATAAAATTAAAATCTTATGAGTTCATTTTCGATTTAGGATTTGAATCATGTACTTTCAGTTAAGTAGTACCTAGACTGATAGTCAAATTTATATTAAAATAGTATGATTCTTTCTTCTCTAATTTTTTGTTGAATATTCATTTGAATAATGGACATATTAAAAAAATTAATTATTCATTCATGAACAATAATTAATGATACATTTACTTTAATGTAATTACAGTGGTAGATTTTCTTATTATCACAAATTTATCACTTTATAATTTTATCTTACCCAAAAATCATCTATATTTAAAATACAAAAAAAATTACATTTGTCAAACATTATAAAAGAAAGAATATACTTTAAATATTTTACTATATAAAATTTATATCTAATTATTGTATACTTTTCTCTATTTCTATAAGTTTTCCAAATACCAGTTTATGTTATTATTTTATCCCTCAAAAATACAAAAACAAAACTGATATTTTGATACTGGTAGTAATAATTTATAAATAAACTAAATCATATTTTCAGCAGCTTTAAAGTGAAAAAATGGTTATTTTATACACTCAAGATTTTAAATTATATCTATTTACATTTATATATATAAATAATGATTTCAATTTGATAAGATATTGGCCATTTTATTATAAAATTTAGTACCTTAGTAATCAGGAGAATAATAATCATTATGTTCAAAATGTTCTTTATATTTATCTATTCGATTAATTTTATTTTATTGCTATTCTAATAGATCTTATAATGCATTATCCATTTAATTGAAATTCCTCCTTTATTAATGAGCATCTATCTCATCTAATCTATCTAATTTATCTATTTTTAATATATATTGTTACCAGAATATTTTTGAATTACGTCTTTCACTTCATCATCTTCCATCATATAATGAGGATGCGTACTACTAATTAGAGATACATAATTTGTTTATGGAGAAATTGATGTATTATCCATATTTGTCAAATCATAATTATTTGCAGGACGATTATCAACATATTTCTTAGCAACATAAAGTTTTTATCTATTAAGATAATCCTCTGGCATTTAAAGATCATTTGGATTCAATTCTACTCCTAATCTTCCATTATCTTTCATTTCCTCTTTTGAATAAAGTAGTTTATCTTCTATTATATCTTTATCATATTAATTATTGCTTCCAAAATCATAGGAAACAGGAACCATTTATGTATTATCATTAAATATTTAATTAAGATCTTTGTTTGCTTCATCATCAGTGCCTAAGTATGGATCTGCTAGATTATAATATGGTCTAGGTCTTTTTGGAAATGTAAATTTGACAGCTTCAGGAGTCATTAATCTTTAGGTTGTATCAATTATTTATCTAGATTTATCTTAACTTAAAAATGCTTAATAAAGCTCTCTTTACCGTATTTCATCCACAATTTATGTCTATCTTAATTCTTCTTTTAATCTCCTGATTTAATCTTCATTATAATGCCTATTTTCATTTGCTTTAAGTAATTAACCTTTTAATTATACTACTTATTCAGAAACTTGATTAGTTTAGAGATTCATTTCTTATCTTAATCTTTGCAATTCAACATTGATAGTATCTCTAACTGTTTTTTCAACTTCAATAGGTAATTCTTTTATAATTCTTTATTCTATTCTTGATTTCATTAAATCATTTTATTAATCTCTAAAATTTCTTTCTGCATCTTAAACAGGAGTTCTTTATCTAACTCCTGTTTTTGCATTTTTTCTATTTTATTATTCAATTAATTCATTTTAATATTTTAACATTTCTAATCTTTTTAATGCTTTTAATCCATCAACATCAAAATTAGTTTCCTACAAATTTCTTTTTTCTAATTTATCAATACCATATTCTTCTATCATTTTTTTTTCTAATTCTTCTCTTTCTCTTATAACTCTTAAATCATCTAATTCTTTATCCCTTTTGATTCTCAATTTTTCTTCTTATTTTTTTCTTTCAGCAGCTTCCATTTATTAAACTAATTCTCTTTGTAATATAAATTATTTTTATTTTTTTTCAGCTAAAGCAATTTATTCTCCAATTTAAGTGAATTAACTTTAATTGATACTCTATTTGAATATGTAAAAATACATTATTAGAGACAGGTAGATTTATCATACTTTAATTGGTTGTAATGACTCTTTATTATTATTAAGGAAATTAACTTATACTCATATTATCAAATTAGTTAGATGATAATGAAGAATTAGATGGTCCAAATAATTAAGCTGATTAAACATTTGGATCCATAGGATTTCTTCTAGTAGTCTAAAAATAATAGTATTTAACATTATTTACAGTTATATTTCCATATTGATCTCTTATTGGAGCTCCTCCACCTCCTCTTCCAGAATTAGTTTAACCATTTGCTAATTGTAATTCCTTTGAAATAATTGTTATTCTATACCAATAATCTTTCTTATATTCTTTCTTATTATTGTCTCATCTTTTTTTATTCAATCTATTGTCTTAGAGTATCACCATATTGCTTTTTATTGATTTATTCTAAGGTTGGCTCACTTATAGGAAAGGCACTTGAATTTATGAGATTATGTTATGATTATGAGTTAATCATATAAATTTAATAATTTTCATATTTCTATTTCTTTAACTTTAGGCTTCTTATAAAACCGTAATTGAGCATTAGATTCGGGTGGATAAAATGGAGCTTATTTGCCATAATTCTTTGGTAATGGAGCTCCTGTTATATCATCTGGAATGTATTATTGTACTCTTTATTTGGCCATAGTCTTACAAGAAAAAGGTTCGAACATTTTTTCTTGCTATTCTTTTTCTAATCTTTAACGTCTAACAATTAATTAATTATAATAATCAACCTATCTTCTAAATATCTTATCTAAGCTTTTTATTATCTTAGATATTCATCTTCATGTTCTGGCAATGGAGGTAAACTCTTATCTAATCTTTATCTTGCTTCTTATACTACATTTTCTAATTCATCCTTTTCTTATTATAATTTAATTGCTGTTGCTTAATACATTGATAATTCAGCTATTGTTGCCATCATTTTTCTAGTCAAATCTTTTAACTTTGCTTAAAATTCATTAACCTTTTCTGATAACTCCAAAGTTGACAATCGCCCATCTAAAGCTTACTTTCTTAATTTCTCTGATAAATTTGTTATTTCATCTAAAATTAATTCTTTTTCTAATAATTGTTCTTTTTTATTATTTAATCTTTCTTCTAAAACATGAATCTTAGCATCTAATGCTTCCTAATCTGGATCTTCACCACCTAATTCTCTAAATCTTTATTAATTATTTGGGTTTTCAAGTTCTTCAGAAAGTTAAGACTCTTTCTTCTTCTCCAATTCTAATTCATCTTTTAATTATATAACTTTTGATGATAATTATGGTATTTATAAAATATCTTTCCTTGCAACATCTATTTTTCTTTTTTATTCTTATATTTCTATCTTTATCATTCTTATATCATCCTCTAATCTTTTTATTTCTAATTCTCCAGATTTCAATATGTTATCTTATATGTTACATTTTTCATACATAATGCACAATTCATCATTTCTATCTATCAATACTATGCCTGTATGATTTCTTGATTCACAAACTTACTCATATTACTTTCTTAAATTTAACATATCTTTTTCTAATGAAGATATAATCATATTTAATTTCTATATTTCATTTATATTTTAATCTATAATTTCTTTTTTAGCTTTTCTTTAATATTCTAATTTATTTAATTTAGCATGACTTCTATCTTTCTTATGTACTTCAACTTATAAACAATGTCTATACTCTAATAATGTTCTCTCTTTCTCTTAAGATTCATTTTTTAATATTTCTAATTCATTCTAAAGTATTTTAATTCTTTCCTTTAGTTCTGCTAAATCTTATGAACTATTCTATATCATATTAACATATTTGTTTCTTGCTTATTTAACCTCTTCATATAATGATTTATAATTATGTTCCTTTGCTTCTGTTTCTTATGCTTTTTTCTATAAATCCATAATTAATAATTCTTTTATTTTAAGTTCTTCTCTTGTTTCTCTTACTTCTGCTAATGCACTAGATGCTTTTCTAGCCATACTTTCTCTTGTTGCTGTTAATGCTTTAACTCTCTTTAATCCTTCAGCTTCAAAATTTTATAATTCTATCATTTGTTTTTCAAATTTCTTTATTTCATTATCTACTTTACTCTATTCTTGCATTTTCTCTTCTGCTTTATCTTTTACTTTTCTTACTCTGCCTTCTAACATTGTATATTCTTCTGCTATATTATCTCCAATTTCATTTTATTTCTCTATTTCATATTTTAAATTAACTATTTCCTTTTTTATATTTTCTAATATCATTTTTTATTCATGAAGAGTATCATTAATTTATTACATCTATGTTTATTACTTTTTTAATTCTTTTTTATCTAAATCAATTGCCTTCTTTAAAGAACTAACTGTATCTCTATGTCTTCTAATTTCTAATTAACTATTTCTTATTTCAATATCATTAGAGACTTTTTAACTACTTAAATCACTTATTTCTTCTTTTAATTTTGAAGATAGATCATTTTAAATTGCTTATTCTCTTTAATTCTTTTCTGTTATACTCTTTTCTTCATCTATTTAACTTTCATATTCTTATAATTTTAATTATAATTTTTTTAGTTCTACATTTAAATCATCTATTTATTTATTTTTTTTAGATATATCATCTTTATATCCCTAAAGGTCTTTTAACATTATTTTATTAGCACTTTTTAACATTTCTGCATTTTTACTAAAACGATTAGGATCATCTTTTATTTTAATATATTCATCATTTAATTTACTAATCTTATTTAATTTTTCATCATTTTCAATTTTCAATTATTCTATCTTTTCTGTTTTTTCATCAATACTTTTTTATTCACTCTCAATTTTTTATTTATATTCTAATAATAAATCTCTTTCTCTTTCTATTTCAGCATCTTTTTAAAGCATTTCAGGTAAAGCTTTACTCTTAGCCATTTTTTCTTATTCAGATATTCTAGTCAATATAATTGATTTCTCATGTTCTACTTCTTCACATTAAAATTATTTAGCATCAATTAATTACTCCATCATTTCATATTCTGCTTCTGTCTTTTTTAAACTTGCATTTAAATTTTATGCTTTCTCTTATGCATTAGCCTATAATGTTATTCAAACTATAAATACTTGATCATTTAAAGCAGTTTCGAGATTTTATTTCTCAGTTGCTAATTATGTTTTCAATTTTTTTGATTTTTCCCATAGAAAATGATGATTCTTAAATGTTTAAACAACTGTGTCATGAAGTTTATGAAATTTTTTCTTATATGAATCACATTACTCTTAATTGATTTTTCCTTGTCTAAAATAAATTATTGAAATCTAACTTAAAAAGATCAGTAAGCATACTAAGAGCAACATTACTCTATAAATCTCTTATTTCATCTGGTACTTCTGACATTTTTAAGTTAAAATAAATAATAAATATATATATATATAATGAAAGCATCAAAATACTAAATTGAAAATAGAGACTATAACATTATTACTTGTGTTGATTTTAATCAAAAATAACAATCATTACCTCCATTAAGGAAATTAGGTTAATCATAAGATCATCCTTTTCCTAGAAAAGCTAAATTTGAAGTAGCTTAAGATTAAATATAAATGCAACAGACATAAACCAATAAAGTTAACAATTCTCAATAAGATATAAATTAAATATAACCAGGTTCTATGATGAATGTTTCATCAGTTAAATTTGATTTTATTTCATTTACTTAAGGAAAATAATAACCATTTCATGATTTAAAATAAGAACTGAAGATCTTGCATAAAAAAAAAGTATATTTATGTATAAATATATAAAGGGTGGAATGGGTGAAATTGCTGACTTAGGAGGTTTATGTTATCCAAATTTCAATAGAGAATATTAAGATAAATTCAAGGAAAACTAAACTATATTTAGAAAACAGAAAGGAGATTATCCTGCTGTTACAGATCCTAAATTCTCTTATGGACCTTTTATGAAACCATTTAAAAAGTTCAAATTTTGATAATTTCATTATATTATTATTTTTCAAATTAATAATTAAATGGAAACATCAATTATGAGATAATATTTAAGTTCAAATGAGACTTATTCAAAAACAGATCATATCAAACTCAAAATTTTATATTCTGATATGTGACTATTTAATCTTATAATAGTTAGTATATAAAATAAGTTTAATTGTCTATTGCTAATATAATCTTAGATCCATCAGAATGTCCAAATACAAAATTAATGGCTTTAAAAGTATAAATCTCTTTATAACTTAGTTAAATAAAGAACTTGTTGAAACTTTCAATTGTAATTACATTTATTTACTATAAAAAACTTTATTGCCAATACTTGAAGATATTGCTAAATATAAATATACTTCAGATAATCCAGATAGAGGTTGTACTTATTTTTTAAATGGTGAAAATCCAAATTAAGGTTTTATTAATCTAAATTTTAGATAATAAAGATTTATAAATTACTGGCGAATAATTTGTCAGAGTTGTTTTAGAATGCATAAGAGTTTGGAGTAGATGGTTTCCATTAGATTACTAATCATATTTTTTAAGTTCTTTTAAAATTACCTATGAAAAGTTAGTAAAATTAGGAATTAAATTTCCTAAAATCATTTATTTTGACAATGTTTAATAGTATATTCCCAATTAATTAATACCTTTATCAATGATAATTTAATTAAGAGAACTACTTAAAAATTAAACTAATCTTTCAATAAAATAAATTAGAAATTATTTAGCAATGAATCCTGCTCATTTTTTTTATTAACATAAATATAATACATATGGAGATTTTTTCCATTAGATTAAAAATAAAAATCCAATCCAAAAAAAAAAAGTTTTAAGAAAGGCTACCTTTCTATTAGAAAGGGAATTTGAGAATCTTGAGACAAAGAAAAAAGATCCATCACAAAATCCTATTTCATCAGAAACTCTACAAATTGAAAATCTTTGTTTACAAAATTTATATAATGCATTATCAATTAAAGTGCCAGATCTTCAATCATAAATTATCACATTATAAAATAAAGTATCTAGTTTAGAAAAACAGCTTTTAGATAAAGAAGAAAAAATTAATGAATTACAAAATGAATTAAAACAATTATATTAATAGTTTTCTATTAACATTAAATAATTTTTAACTTCAAACGATCTATCCAATAGTGAATTATTTCAAACAGATGTAAATTTAACTATTATAGTTAGGTTACAAAATTGAAATTATATTATGGTATTTATGATTAAACTTATGAAATTGATAAATTGAAATAACATATCTATAAATCTGACATTAAAATAGAAGAATTATCTGATAAATTAGATGAATCCATTAAAAAAAAAAATTAACTTTTTGAAGAAAATAAAACTCTAAATTAGACAATATTAGTTTTAGAGAGAAGATTAATTTAAAATAGTATATAGCCTATAAAAAATGTATCAACTTAATAATGTTTGAGTGAATGTCCTATGAATACTATGACTAATATAAATCAAACTGGTAATATAGTTTAAAAAAAAGAAAAGATAACTGGATTTTAAAACTCTTTATTGTTATCATTAAAACAATAAATTTTAGGATATTAATTCAATATTAAGACCTTATAAATTGAATTAAGTAAGTATGATAAATTATTATAACATTCTGGTCATGCTCATAGTAATTCTATCTTCTCTTATCATACAGCATCCACACAATAAAAAAGTAAATCTATCAATTTAAAATTAGTCCCTATGTATTCTCCTTAATCTATTTGTTAACCTAAATCAAGAGGATCAAAATAAATTACTTCACCATTTGTAGATTATGATGGCAAAATATTTGCAATTATTCCAGAAGCTTTTACTGTAAAATTTAGGTAATCATGCTTATTGAAAAAATCTATTTTATACTCTGATGATAATCTTCAAATTGGTGTTCAATCTAATTTATAATAGAATTAATAACTATTAATAAATTTAGTCTTGCATAACAGAACTTAAGAGTTGTTGAGTAATCTTAACATTTAATATCAAAAATCTTAGAATCTATAATTTTAGGTTTATCCTAATAATATTTAATAATCTATTAAAGGAAACGAATAAGTATCCTAAAAAATATTTATATCCTATGAATAAATACCTTATTAATTATTAGAATTTTAAATAAGTTACTATATTTCAAAGTAAGAGTTTAGTTTCAAGGTTTGCCTTCCCTGCACAATTAATAAATTTTTTACCTTTTTAGAAATTCCTTAGTAAACCCCAAAAACATATTTTTATAATAGTAAAATCTTTCAAACAAGCTTTTAAAATCAAATTAAATAATTACTTCCTGAATTTTAAATTAATTAAATTAATGATCAATTTGTCGAAGCATTAGCAAGGATTCAAATTGAAAAATCAGTGTTTATAATTTAGATTTAATCTCATAATCATTAAATGCAGATTAAATTAAATGGTACTTATTAAGATTCCCTCGTTGAATGTATTGTGTCAACATATTAAGGGCTGTTTATGATTAGATGAAAAATTTTTAATATATTAATTAAAATTAGAAAATAATTATAAATGCAGTAGCTTTAGATAGGACTAGTCTTATTAATTTCTTGTTTAGCTTTTTTCCTTCTAGGTTACTAATGGGCTTTTTCGAATAATTAATCATATGATAGAGTATATATTTTAATATCGTTTTTAGCTTAGATCTGATGATGATGAATGTAAAGTATAAGTTATTTTCTTTAGAAAAACTTGAATAATAATTGTATGAATAATAGTTAAAAGAGGAAAAATATAAGTAATAAATTGAGGATCTCAAAAAATAATTAGGAATGATAACAAATAAGAAAAATACAAAGATTTGAACATGAATAAATTAATTATAAGACATGTGTATAATTATTTATAATAGTTCTTACATTTTAAAAATTCTAAAATAGTTTTTATATATTTAAAGTTATCAATTAATGAGAAAGTGTTTTTTTATCTTGAGATTACTTTGTACAAATTTATTTGGAAGTGAGATAATTATTCATTAATAAATATTAAAATATGGCCTTAGAAACAAATTATGGTGACGTAAATGATATATAAAATCCTAGATTTTGCTTTTATGTGGAGATCTACATGTTGGTACAAGAGTGTAGAAGATTCATGAAAAGATTGTAAGCGCATTAGGATAAAATAAATTATAACATGTCCTTTGCACAGGAAATGTTGGAAATAAAGAGACTTATGATTGGTTAAAGTAAATTTCACAAAATTTTCATTGTGTTCGAGGTTAATATGATGATGTATTTATTCATTTTTGATAATAGGAAAATAATGAAATTCATTATGATCAAAAAGTAATTTAAATTGGAATATGGAAAATTTTATTAATTCATGGGCATTAATTTGTGCCTTGGAATGATGAAGAAACAATCAGCGTATTCTTGAAAGAAAATGCATGTGATATTGCAGTTTTTGGAAACTCTCATTAATCACTTATAAGTAAATTTGAGAAAAAATATTTCATAAATCCTGGAACAATGAGTGGAGCTTATGGATCTATTAAATAGTTAAATTTTTATTTATATTTAGAGATGCAGTAATTTAACCAGAATTTGTTATACTTGAATGTTTAGGTGATGAAATGGGAGTTTATAAATATAAATTAGTAAATGGCGAATTGCTTATTGAAAAATGTGTAATTACAAAATGAACAAATATTTTTTTTAAAAGATATTTTGATAATCTTGACAAATCTCTATTAACTATATCTATACAACCTTATTTCTGCATAATGTATTAATATTTTTATTCAAAAAATAAAGAAATAAATATGATTGAAAAAAAATAATTTATTTAAAGATAGATAATTCTGAAGTTTATCAAAATTTTTGAGATTAAAATTTAAAGAGTATTTAAAGATGTATAAAAATACCTTATTTTTTGTAAATTATCATAAAATTATTAAAATATATATATAATATTAATATATTTAAAATATATTGATGAAACAAAGTGAACAGGTAATTCTTGCATCTTAATAACCTGGATTAATAGATACATCAACAAAAAGATTAATTTCTAAATCCTCAACTTAATTTTAGACATCTGGTATGTAATAATAACCTGTTGTTACTCGTCGTATACATAGAAAATTAGTACCAATGGATGGTGGTAATTTATAAATGATAATATTTAGAGGCTGAGGAAACTGTAGTTTAACCTATTTAACCTCCTCCTTAACCAATAGTTCATCCTGTATAACAAATGATTTGGCCAGTTGCAGTTTAATTTAATGAAGATGATGCATTAGCAAAAATTAGAGAAGAAAAAATGTTAGCTCTTCTTGAAAGATAATCTGAAATGCTTACGAATTTACTTCAAAAGTATAAAAGATTAGAGGAAGAATAAACAAACAAAATATAAAGAAGAATAAAAGAACTAGAAAGAGAAAATGAAGAAATATGGTAAAGAAGAAGATAAAATTATTTAATTTATAATGTTTCTTAATCAGTTGATTAAAAATTAAAGGAGTTTAATGAGTTTTAAATGCGTCCTTTTCTAGATTAAGGTTAACCTGTACTTTTAAAACCAATCCATTAAGATGATAGACTATTTTTTGATAAAAAAAAGAAAAAACCAAAACCTAAAAAGATTGTTGAAGTTGATGATGGACTTGTTTAAGATCCAGATACAGGAGAACTTTGGGATCCAAAAACTGGAGAAGTTGTACAATAACCCCCTCCTTTATAATCGCCATATTGATAATAATTATCGTTAAAATTTTATACTATTATACATCTCTTTAAATCTCTTTAGATATATAATCTTTAATCTATAAAAAATTCTATTGTTAATCATTATAAGAAAAAATTAATTTATTTAAAAATTATTAATAAAATTTATAAAACATAACAATAATATAATTTATGAGCCATTTAAATCATAGTTTGAAAATTAGAACAGTCTTTTTAAATACCAAGTTCAAATTTATTTTCTATAATTAATTAAGATAAATTTATTTCTAATTTTAGAACTTAGAATGATTGTTCTGTAATTCTGTTATTCTGTTCTATTTGTGCAACCTATTAACACAAAATTGTTTAGAAAAATCAATTATTCTTTCAGTCCTATATAAATTTTGAATAGAGTTATAATTGTAAATTATTAATTATTATTGTTATTTTTATATTTATAAAATTATCAAACAATTAATAATAAGCATTTAAAATAAAATAACAGAAATCCTGATCTAAGAATTAAAAAAAATAAAAATTTATCAAATATATGTAATAGCTATTTAAATTTTTATTTAATTAAATAAGCTCATTTTCAAAAGATTATTGAACTTTCTTTTAGAATTCATTTTAAAAAAGAATATTGTTGATTAAGAATTAAACAATCGCTTATATGTTAATTTTAATTGACTTGGTAGTATTATTGATATGTTATTTTGATAAAATATTGTTTGATTTCAATAAACTTAACTTAAATCATGTTGAAGTGATGTGTTTTATTTAAATTATTGAATAATTTATGTTTAGAAATAATAGCTCGTTGAGAAGTTGATAAAATTATAATAAAGAAGTAATATAAAGATAGTTATCAAAACTATTCAGGACATAGAATCACTATCTGAAGAGACTTCTGCTATAATATCATCATAAATGTTTTTGTCTGTTTCATCAGTAATAACACGCATTTATTTGTTTTTTAAATATTTTGGTTTTCTTTGTCTTATGGACTTAATATATAATTTGATTTCAGCAGCAATTTTGTCAAATTTTTCATTTTCTTCTGTTTTATAAATAGAATCAAGGTTTTGCACAAACTTTGAATCATGATTTATTATTATATCTAAATATAAATAGATGAAATGAGACTTTTTAAATTTTCCTTTTCATTGGTGGTGATAATCTAACTGGCAGACATTTGTTGGACTATCTTAAATACGTCATAGTAAAATTATTATTACAACATTTTATAATAAAAACAATCATTTATATTAAATACTTATTGGTCCAAACTTTTCAACATTTTACTAAGAGATCTTGAAATTAGTTAATGTTTGTGCATCACAAAGATAATGATAAAATTACACAGCCTTGTCATAACTAGATTTCTCTTAAAATAAAGACATTGAAGTGTTATAATGATTAGATATTTCTTCTTAAATTTCTTCTAAATGTTGTTCTTCAACAAAGTGTATTCTTTTCATACTTTTAATGGAGTCTTCACTCAAATTTCTACTTCTGAGAACTGATTTTACAGATACATTAGATTTATTGTTACTTTCACATGATTGATTTAAGTATATTTCTTCTGGATTCATAATACTAACCATTGATAACAATTAGTTTTAATAATTAGAATCATTAAGACATTAGAATATTTATTGAAGCATTTCATCTTAATTAATTAGTTAATCCTAATGTTATGTCTTATATTCATTTATAAGATATGATTCTAATTTTTATAATAAATGAGATTCTTCATCGTCTAATTCATAGAATTGACTTTTATAATTTTGAATCTTTTGTTTTTTTATTCCTTAATCCATTTAGACTTTTATTTTTTTTCTAGTATTTTATTTAGTTTCACATTCTTCATTACATACACTTTCAGCATCTATACTGATTTGTAATTATTCTAACATTTACAAATATAAATTATAAACTACACCATTCTCCATATTTACTTATTTTACCTCAGTTTTAAACATATTTTCTTCATTTTGATGTAGTTATTACATAAGAGTTTAATTTTTAAGTAAATCTCTGTAATCTGGGACAAAAATTTATTCAGGTGCTATTCCTTCTTCCTCTATTTACATAATTTATTATTATGAATGATAAGAGGATTATTAACTACCTGGTAACAAAATTGATTCTTCTTTAGCTAATTAAGAATCTAAAATATAAAATAAAATTTCACTTTAAGTTTATGAGAAATAATTGGGTAGTTTGATTAACTAGTTATCAACAACTATCTATTCTCTTCTTTGTTTCTATACTTTTCTTTTTTTTGGAATGGGAGTAACTAATTTTTCATCTTTATTATTAGTATTATTGAAAATGGATTCCTTAGCTTCAATAATCTATTATTTCAATTTTTTCATTCTTTTTTTGATTATTATACTAATTGCTAACATTAAGAAAACATCATCTCTGAGTAATGAATGACCATGGTATTTATGAACATAAACATCACTTTTAGATAAATGATTGAAATTTACAAAATAGATGTAATGTCAATGCGTTCTGTTTCTTAGATACTTAGATTAGTGTAAACCAATTTCTTTAAGGGATGGAACTAAGGATCTGAAAACATAAAATAATAATAAAGGTAAAGAGAGATTTTAGTAAAGTTTTATTGTTCACTAAATTTTAGTTGATTGATGCAATGTAATATATAGAATTAATATTGGAAATATATAAATAAAATAAATGATTGGCAGATAAATCTTTCGTGCATTTTCATCAACTACAACTCCATATGTGTGGGTTAATAAGCACACAAAGGTGATATGTTAAGGTATCACTGGAAATTAGGTAATTAATGATATTATAAGACTAGGGTACATTCTAAACAGAATAAGCATTAAACTACTTTACAAAAATGGTTGGTGGAGTGTCACCAAAGAGTAATATAAATATATATAAATTATAGAGGCTGGAAGCACACATCTAGGATTGCCAGTTTTTAAGAATTGTTAAGAAGCTAAATAAGTCACAGGATGTGATGCATCAGTAATATATGTACCTCCACCAACAGCTGCAGCAGCCATAATTGAAGCTATTGAAGCTTAAATTGGCTTAGTGGTATTATATATTTTATATATATAACAAGGTTGTAATCACTGATGGAATTCCTTAACATGATATGATTAAAGTTAAGCATGCACTTAGATCTTAATCAGTAACACGTGTTATTGGAGTAAGATACTAATAAATAAATTTAGCCTAATTGTCCAGGAATCATTAAACCTAATGAATGTAAAATTGGTATCATGCCAGGATATATTCATTAGAATGGAAAAATTGGTATTGTTTCAAGATCTGGTACACTTACATATGAAGCTGTTGATTAAACTACTAGAGCAGGTTTAGGATAATCAACTGTAGTTGGTATTGGTGGAGATCCATTCAATGGAACTAATTTTATTGATGTTTTAGAGAGATTCATGGTTGATCCAGAAACAGAAGGTACATATAATTATTATTATTAAATAGGTATTGTTATGATTGGAGAAATCGGTGGTGAAAATGAAGAAATGGCTGCTGATTGGATTAAAAATAACAATCCTAAAAATAAACCAGTTGTTGGATTTATTGCTGGTATCACTGCACCACCTGAAAGAAGAATGGGACATGCAGGAGCTATTGTATCAAGTAATATTATAAATTTAAATTATTTCTAGAGGGCAAGGGAAGTGCTCCTGAAAAAATTAGAGCTCTTGAATAAGCAGGAATTAGGGTTGTTAAATCACCTGCATAAATTGGTAAGACTATGCTAGAAGTTATGAAAGAAAAAGGATTAGCATGAATTTATCATGTAATTTTTAAATAATAATTTTAATTATGAATAATTCAATTATTCTCTCTAAAAACTAATTATCTCTACTTTCCAAATATATTTCATAAGGCTACTAAATGATTGAAACTAAAAATGATACTATTACTCTTGCATTCACATCACCATAAAATAAATGCTCTATTGGTGTTGGTGCCATTATTAGAAAAAATAATCAAATCTTATTAGTCTAAGAAGCAAATGGACCTGCAAGATATTCTTGGGCTTTCCCTGCTGGTTTACTTTAAGAAAACGAAACCATTTAAGCTGGAATCAAAAGAGAAATCTAAGAAGAAATTGGAATTGATTCATTATTTAAATCTATTATCTTTTTTGGATAATAACCTCTATCTCGATGGGGAAAATAAGATTTCTATTTTGGATGTGAAGTAGAAATATTTTAAAATGATTTTAAAATATGTTAATATGAATTACTTGATTGTAAATGGTGGAACATTGATCAAATTCATTCATTATAATTAACACCAATTACCAGAATTGGCTTACCTTATATATTATGACATACTTTAATATATATATATATATATCAATTTAAATATATTTTTATTTGTCACTTAACTTAATTTATTATTAGTACTTTATATCATTTAATTAACAGTTCATTAACTTTTCATTTTATTAATAAAATAAATGTTTTCAATTATTTTATCATTAATTTTTCCTATTAATTGTGCTACTAATATTGATATCTTTATTGAAAGTCAATGTCCAGATACTGTTAGATTATTTAAAAAAATGAAAACTTTGCTAGATTATGAATAAATACACTCTTAAATTGAATTTCATTTTATACCTTTTGGAAAAGGAAATGAAAAACTAGTATTAAATCAAGGATATGAATTCAATTGTTAACATGGCAATAAAGAATGCTATGGAAATTTAATAGATTCTTGTGTTTTAGAATAATTAGACTAAATTGAATAATTACGTTATTTAATATGCATACATTAAGAAAGATAAAACAATGAGGAATTAATCAATCTAAGCCTTAAAAAATGTGTTTAAAATTAAGAATGTGTTTATGAAAGAACATTAAAATGTGCTTAATCTAAATTTGGCAATTATTTATAACATAAAGCTGCCAAATTTACACTTGCATAAAATTTAGTTGAAATTCCTTGGATTAATATTAATGGTTAACATTCACCTGAATTTGATAAGAAATTTAAACTAAATCCGTTAAAAGCTATCTGTGAACAAATAGATTGTGAAAAGATCAAAGTCAACTTTAAATGAAACTGATTATATATATATATAAATGAATATAATTCAATTTAAATAATATCAAGAGATTTTTTATTTTAAAACTTCAAAATTATACATTTGAACTTTAACTCCAGAGATCCTCCACAGATTTTTACTTTTATTTCAATTTTGAACTAATATATAAAACTAAGTTGATTACCTTAAAACTGGAGATTAATTTTATTTAGATTATGGTTTCTATTACATTAGTTTCACTAACTATCCTGTTGATTTAGCCATCTAATCATTTTATTTATTTATTAATATTATTTTATTAGGAGAATCACTTGTAGATTTACTAAAAGAATTTTAACCTTTTATATGACTTTTACTTGGCTATAAACCTTATTTTAGCATTTTTTATAATTAATTTAACTCTTTAGCAACATTTGCTAATCCTAATTCATTAGTTTGAGAAGTTAATTATTCCAAAATTTTATCTACTGATTTTCTAGCATTTAAAATTAAATCGTTTTATTCGGAATTTGATATTTTTATTAATTATTCTATTTCATTCTTTCTTTTTTCCAATTCTGTTTTTGTTAATTTCAAGTCAAATGAAATTTATTTATTGATTTCAACTTAATTTTTGAGTTCATAAGATATAAGAGCATCAGATTAGACTTATTAATTAGTATGTAAAGTTTATACAGGTATTTATTCAAGCTTTTAGATTTGTAAATCATTTTGTATATCTATAACTTTCTCTTTATTAAATTATTTTTAATTTTATAATGCCATAGGAATGTCAATTTTATGCTCTAATAATAGCTCTTCAAATTATTCTTATCTAACTTATTGAGAATGAAATTGATCTTCATTTTCTTTTTATAATTTTTCATAAACATCCAACTCTTCTTATAATTGAAGTATAGTTTCATCTCTATCATTTAATCTATTAGTTAAGGCTATCATAATGTCTCTTTACTTTAACAATAATTGTTTATACTTATCTGTTTAAGCTTTATCTTCCTCAATGCATTATCTTTCTTTTTCTAACTCTGTTAATTTCTCTTAATATTATTATCTTATCAATCTTTATTATTTCTCTAAAGCACTTTAAAATTATGGAGTTTCTTCTATTTTTTATCCTCCAACTAACATCTGAGAATTTAATGCTGAAATCTTTTCTTCTAATTATTTTCTTAGTTCTGTTTCTTTAAATAAATCTTTGGATCTTTATTCATAGGCAGATTAAGCTTCTTATTTATCTTCTAAAGCCTTCTACTTTTCTTTTTCTAATTCATTAACTAAATTTTCAAGTGGTTACTTTGTTCTTTCATCTAATTCTTATTTTAATTTTTAAATTTCTAATTAATATTTTCTTAATAAAGCCCCTTAATCTCCATCTTAATTTACGATTGGAGTATTCTTAATAGTTTTAGCTCTATTAGCAAACTTTAAAGTTGATAAAGATTCACCAAATGCATCAATAGCTGGGGATATCATTGCCATAAATGTTGTTTTACAATTTCCACCTAAAGAATCTTCTAATAATCTCGTTATTTTTGAATCTCTATAAGGAATATGAGGTTTAGAACCTCTATTTTCTGTTAAAGCTGCTATTACATTTCCTAATGCAGATAAAGATTAATTTATTTTTTTAGATTCTTCTAATCTTTAACCTGTAGCTCCTGTTACCCTAACTCTTTCACTACCAGCCAAATCAACTAAATTCAATTTCCCAACTCTTGCAGATTTTCCTTCTGGTTTCTCCTCTATTTATTCAACTGTTATAATAAAAACTGCATGACTTCTTGAACTTGTATCATTCATTCTTGTACTTGCTGTTACTCTTTTTGCATTACCTTTACGCATTAATTAATATATTTCAGCTGGACCTCTTACAGCCCATTCTGACAAGTTTTCAACAAAAACTCCTCTTTTCTTATCTTCTCTTATATTCAAAGATGCAGAATCTCTTAATAAATCACTAATATTTTCATTATATATTTGTAAATATGAAGCACGTACCATAAATGTTGTGGAAGAATTACTTTTCATTTGAATGTGATTAAATATATTATGTAAAGATCTAGGTATAATACCTAATTAATCAGAATTAGGATTAAAACTAAATCCATGCATAGTATATGTTTTACCAGTACCAGTTTGACCATATGCAATTATGGTTGAATTATATCCTTATAAAGTTGAATCTACTGATAATGCTGCAGTTGTATTATAAACTTATTCTTGAGTACTATCTTAATCATAAACATAATCAAATGTAAATTAATGAAGAGTATAATTAGATGGATTTGATACATATTATTCTAAATCTTCATCAGGTACAAGTTCTATTGCATGATAATCAAAAATGCAAAGTTATAAATTATCAGGGGCTACCTAAACAGTTGAAATAAACTTGCCATCTCTAATTTCTCGAGCCATTGGAGGACGAACTCTTATAACTACTCTTAAATTTTCATTGCTTGGTGTTTAACTATTATTTTATTTCATTGAATGGACTTATAAATTTTATTTTATAAAATAAAGTAAAAAAGGAATATTTTTATTAATATTTTTATTTCCTATATTTTTGTGGATTTTATATTATAATTAATTTTGCGCGACGTTAATTATTTTAACGAATTAATTATGGAAATTAAATACAACAGATCACTAAGTGGAGTTCCTGAAAATCAATAGTAATAACCTTTAAGAAGAATTACTAAGACCTATATAGAAAATAGAGACCCTGTAAGAAGAAATTTAACTATGTTGTATAATGAAGGTAATTCCATTATGTAATAAATTAGACACTCAACAAATAAATAAATAAATGCTTAGTAGTAATAATGACTTAAGAAGAAAGATGCTTAATCAAGAGAGAGTAAAAAGATCTCTCAATCAAGATGTATTAGAAGATAAAGAAAATGTACCTTAACATAAAGGTATTACAAACAAAGTCTATACTCTTCCTTAAGAATTGTAAAATATCACAATTAAACCTAAATTCGATCATACTATTTAAGAAAATAAAAATCTACAAAAATTTTACACAGATGAAATATTTTTCTATTTAAAAGAATAAGAAGTATAATATCAATAAAATTTATGTAGAAAAAATCAACTCCATTAGAATTTTTAGAAAATCATTCAATTCCTAGTAATTTAAGAGCTAAAATGATTGATTGGATGGTAGAAGTACTTTGTTCATATAAATGTACTGATTAAACATTTTTTGTTGCTGTAAGAACTATGGATTTCTATTTTTCAAAAAGTGAAAAATAATTAGAAGTTTCTGATTTACATTTATGTGGAGTCACTTCAATGTTTATTGCTGCAAAATATGAAGAAATTCATCCTATGAAATTATCTGTTGTTTATGAAAAAATTGCACATAAAAAATTATCAACAGATTAAATTAAAAAAAAAGAGAGTGAAATACTTTAAACTATTGGATTTGATTTAGTTGGTGGAACACTTTTTGATATGTATAGTTTAATTCTAACAAATTGCCTTATTGAATCTAAATTACTTGAGAAAAATTACAAATATTTAAAAAAGTTATGTTTATATCTTTCAAAAATGGTTTTATATGATTATGAGATTTGTAGCAAGAATAATTATACATTATTAGCTGCTGCTTTAATATTTGTAGCATTTAAAATAGTTGAATAATTAGAAACTAGTTTTAATGCTGATAGTTAAGTATGTAATTTGTTTATATTAAAGATCAAGGATGTAGCATAAATTATTTAAGTTGATTAAGATTAGTTAATAGAAGTAGCAGCAAAAATCTTAAATTTGGCTAAAAACTTTGAGAAACATTTTCCGAGTTTAGAAAATTTAAAAAAATTTAATGGATTTTAGTTAGAAGATGATGAATAATGATATATATATAAATATATATTACTTTTATAAATAAATATGTGGCAAACAAAAAAAAATATTTCTAATGTACTTCTATATTTTAATAAATCAATCAGCTTTCTTAGTGCTTTCAGTGGTATGTTTCTCACCCTTTCCTTTTGTTGAAACTTTGGCAGATGCCTTTCTTGCTAACAATTATTTTCTGTCTTCATTAAGGTAGGGTTTTGTAATGATGCATTATGATGGTCTTATTGGAATTTAATATGGCATTCCTATAATAACATTATTAAATTACCATTAGCTTTTGTTCTTGTGAGTTTCTCTATTTGAATAACCCATCTCTTTCTATAAACTGATGAAACTTTACCCTTTGTTCCCTTATGTGTGCCTATACTCAATTTTATTATTATACCCCTAACAACTGTGACTTCATCATCTTTTCTAACAGGTAATGCTCTAACATTGTATTTCTTTCTTAAATCTTTAGAAAGATGAGCACTCATTAATTTATATCTAATGTTTGATGGTGCTCCTAAATGGGCTCTTCTGCCCTTTCTTCTTTAACTTGAAACTTCGACATGGGTTTTCATTTTGAAAAAGATTTAATTAAAAATTAATTTTTGTTTTTTTCTTCACAAATTACAAACAATATATTTACAAATAATGAATTTTTTTAATTACTATTTAAAAATTAATTTATAATACCTGCATTTTACTACTTTTTTTAATCAATCTCCTACTTAAAATATAAAAATCAATTATAAACATTAACATTTATTCTTTATTTGAAATTTTATTTATTATTTATAAGATGTCTATTAAAAAAGATTGATTTTTTTTGATAATACATTAATAATAATATAATAATTTCTTCTCAATATATTTGCAAAATTAATTTAATTATATCTAATTATGTGATTAGATAATCTAAATATGAATTCCTAATTATATATATTTAAATATAAAAAATCCTTTTTATATATGAGAATCTTTATATTCAATTTTCAACATATATTAAAATGATATTTAAAAGTTCTATATATATGATTTTGAACTCATATAGAAATTGATCTATTAAAAAATAGTTGATTCATAAAATTTTATTGATTTTTATATCTATTATTTTATTTATTTTAATGATTATATTAAAATAGAAAAATAATATATGGGTCTTCTAAGAGAGAAGATATTAAGAATAGAATTAATTAATTCTGAATGAAAATAAAACTCATGCACCGAATCCATAGAGTGTTCTTCCTTATCTCTTTAATGAGTAAACAACATCCATAACAGTGACGGTCTTTCTTCTAGCATGTTCAGTGTATGTGATAGCATCTCTAACAACATTCTCTAAGAAGCTCTTTAAAACATTTCTTGAGTCATCATAAAGGAATGATGAAATTCTCTTGACTCCTCCTCTTCTAGCTAATCTTCTGATAGCAGGTTTTGTGATTCCTTCAATTGAAGCTTTGTTTGGTTTTCTTGCGTGTCTCTTTGCACTTACTTTTCCGATTCCTTTTCCTGATTTTCCAGCCATTTTTGTGTATTTTGAATTGAAAATAATATAATTAAAAAGTGGAGGTTGTATATGGGATAAAAATCCAAATGATGCAAAAATTAGCCAATCAAATTTTATCATAAAAATTGATTTTTATTGATTGGAATAATTATATTATGCCATTTTATTCTTATCGTTTAATTGAATGAATTAATATTGATAATTATTTGAACGTATTTCAATCAAATAAGACCATTGTAAATTTTAATCATCTTTTATTTACATTAAAATTATAATTAAAATTAATTAATATAGTAAAAAAATATTATACAAAGCAGCATCATTCTTATTAATTTTCATCATTATTATTAATTTTTTATCTACATACAGGACATGAATTATTCGTAAAAAACCATTTTTCTATACATTTTACATGAAAAAGATGCTTGCATGATAATAAAATTCCTTGATTCTAAAAAGAACATAGGCATATTGAACAAATATCTTTAGTTGTAAATGAATTATGAATATATTTCATTAATATAGAATGTTTTACCCTTTTAACTTGAATATTTTTTAATAAATATTTTATAAGATTTGGTAAAGAAACACATATGTTAATAATAACACCTATGATCATTTGTATTAAGTTGATTAAAGAATTAAAGCCTATGTATATTAACATAAAGGATAAGATAATAAAGATTAAGATAAGTGGTAATGAAATTAATGCAAATTCTGGGATTATTAAATATAAATTATTCTTAAATTCTAAAATAATAAATTGGATACACATAGCAAAAATTCCTATCGATATTAAAATGATAAGTATTAAAGATTTTTTGTGGATATTTACAAATTCTAAAAGAATTTATTTAAATGTCAATTTAGATCCAATTATTAAATCAATTAATCTTATTTCAACTCTTTTTTCAGAATCAAGATTTATTTCTGTTCTAATAATATTTAAAAATATTTTTCTTGTAATTGTAGATTTACATCCTATATACTATTTTTATTTTTTAGCTGATATAGTTAGATATAGAAATATCAAAAATTTGAAAAATAATCCAACTCCAAAGTAAATTAATAAATATTCTTGACTGATGATAAAAACTATAAAGCAACTAGAAAAAGTAATAGCTTCATAACAAGTGAAAATAATTGATATAGTTTACAATTGTTTTAAAAATTCTTTAGATTTCTTTAAAGTATTCGACTCAGTGATGGATTAAGTCTTTATGTAATTTAAAAATAGTTATGAGATTTCTTAAGTTTCTGAAAGGCAACCTTCTCCAGATGTATCAAGTTTTTCAGAATAGTTCTAATAAAGACTTCTTTAGCTCATAAATTATAATGAATGCAATTTTAAGAAATATTTATAGAAAAGTATTTCAAATAGTTGTTTATTTTTTAATAAAAAATTCTACATGAGAATCACACACTTAGGATTAAGCATTAATTGAATCCTATGAGTTTCCTAAAAGTTATTTAACATAACTCATTTGTTTTTTATTTTTTTCATGTGCTTTTTTCTACATCATAGTAACTTGACCAATTTTTTGAAAATGTTATTATTATTTAGAATTAATCTTATCAAAACTCTATAAAACAATTTTAGCAATATAAGAAGATTTAAGAAGTTCTTTTGCTTAAGGTCTTTTTGATGGATCTAAATTAAGAAGAGATTAAATTAAATTAACTAATTCTAAACTATATTTTCTAGTATCTGAGATTGTTTGATCTTTATTATCTTAAATTAATATTTCTTGTTATAATTTTCTCTATTAAATATTTTGGAGTACTTAATCAAATTATTGTCCATCAAAAGCTCTTTTTAAAGTGCACATTTCAAATAATATGCATCCAAGAGACCATAAATCTGAGGAATATGAATAACCTAATCCTTAACTGATTTCTGGTGATAAATAAAAAGGACTACCAGTTATTGTTTTAGCCATATTATCTTCTTTTAAAATCTACTATTAAATAATTATATTACTTTAGCAACCCCAAAATCTGCAATTTTTAATTGTCCATCATCCTTAATTAAAATATTAGAACTCTTTAAATCTCTATGTATTACATTATTCTCATGTATAAATGCCAAACCCATAATTAATTGCACTAGCCATTATTCAACTACTTTTTAAGTATATCCTCTATTCTTTCCTTCAAGAATTCTATATTAGATCATATTCCACAAATCTCCCTCTAAGATTTTATTTATAAATATATACTTTAACAATAATCCATTATTATAATTGTTTAGTTTTCATCTCTAAAACATTCATAAACATTTATAATATTTGGATGTTTCATTTTAAATAAAATATCTAATTCTGAACGCTAACATTCTCCATTTATTTTTTTTGATGCATATTCCTTCATAGTTTATTTATGCTAAATTAAATAAACAATTCCTAAATATTTTGAATATTTCTAATTACCAAATTAACCTCTCCCAATTATTTTAATTTCTTTATAACATTATTCATACTCATTTATTGGCCTTATCATTGATATTATAAAAATAACAATTATATAAATCAAATATAAAATAGCACTTTTTAATAAATTAAATCTGATTGTGGTAGGAATTTTATTTTATCTTTATCATCATAATTATCTCCAATAAAATTACAGAGACAATGTGCATAACGAACTGGTGCTGGTATTTTAATAGATCCAGTAAAATTATAAAATAACCAACATAATTTAAATGTCATAATTTTAATACTTTCTGCAACATCTTATAATATTATTAATATAAATACCCTTTATATCTGAATAAAGAACTTTATATAGAGTTGGAGTAACTGTTCCTTATCTACTCAATTGAGATATTAGATAAAATTTAATTGCATCCTCATTAGTTATATTTTTATTATCTATTATAGTACCAGGTGGTGGATTATCTGCTCTTCCTTATGCTGTATAGAATTTTGCAGAAACTCTTTTATTACAGATAACTAAAGTTAATTTAACATCATCCAACTCTAATTCTTTTATTGCTGATTAATATTATGGTAATTCTGATCCTAACACTGCTGTTTATTAACCATCTCCTACACCATCTCTATATATGATCACATTTTTTGGATAAATCTATAACTCTTATTTAAAAGCCAACATAGCTGCCTTTAAACATTATTATAAATGTGAACTAAATTCTCCTGATGTCACAACTTAAGAATAATATCTACTAAAATTTCTATTAATGGTGCTACAAAATGCTAATTAACTTTTTCTTCCAGATTTAGTAAAAATGTCAACTCCACATATCATAGTAGGTTTATCTGAAAACATACTAGGTATACCATCTAATGCCCATGGAGTTCCTCCAATCTTTGCATTTAATTAAATCAAAATCTTATTTACTATAGATCTTGTATTTTTACTTAAAGTTCTTTCTATTATTACTTAAGAAGCACATCCAAATTTAGCCATTGAAATTCTTTTACTAGCTTTATATAGTCTTGCTTTCTTCTTTTAACCTGGTAATAAAAATACCAAAAAATTAACTTTGGCTCTATTTTATTCAGCAAAAACTTGAAGATCTTATAATAATCTTTCTAATTCCTCTTCTCTATCTGATTACATCTCAATAATTTTAGGCTAATAAAATGCACTAAACTGAAATTCATCACAGGCCTACTTAAAATTCTCTAAAAAAGATCTTAATGCTTATTCACCTGAAGATTTATTATATACTACTCCTAACATTAATTTTAATTTAGGTGTTGAAAACATTTAAGTTTATGTTTGTCTATCTAAATTTGTTCTGCTATCTGCTAAATTTAATCTTAAATCTCTTCCCATTAACATATTTCCAGGATCTAATCTATATGCTTAAGTTTAAACACACTCTTTCGAAATTTCTAAACCCCATTCTTTTAAAACATCTTTTTATGTATTATCCTTTCTGTTAATTATTTTTGTATTCTAAAGTTACTATATAAAATCTTATGCTGTCTTCATTCTAACATCTGCAGATGGTTTTGTAATTTCTGATATCTTTTTCATTGCATTAAAATCCTAATCAATTATATTTTATTATTTACATTTCTCATTTAATCTGTAAGTCCAGTCATTTAACAAAGTGAAGGAATTAATAAAATTTCTTTCTCATTTTAATCTCTTCTTCCTTTTACTATGGCTTTCAACAATGGTTAATTCAAGTCAATTTTTTAATTGTACTTTCTACTGTAATACTATTCAAAAGTTATTGCTTCACCATTTTAATTTTAAAATGTTGATCTTGGACTCATTTTTAATTCTAAACCTGATATCTAATAAAACTTTTTATTATATGTAGTCATCACAACCTAACCAATTATGATATCAAGATTATTTCTAAATTAATTCAATTCTTCTAAAACACTTCTATATCTTAGAATTCTAAATGCACAATCAATTATCAATTTAGGTTTACAATTTTAAATTGCACTTTATTAATAAATGCATTCAACTCCTGGCCAAATCTAAGTCTTTTATTAAAAATATACCTCCAAGTTATTTTCTTATTATCTAGCCGCTCTTTAAGTCCAAAACAGTTTACTACCTGTTTTTCCTACTGAAACCATTTATAGTTAATTTTTAACTACCTACTTTATTAATCTAGCAATTATTTAAGCTTTGTTAATATGATTTTCATTCAAACGACCTATGATTTGAATCGATACTATTGGTTATGCTTCTTAATTATTTTATAAGGCTCCCAAAGTCTTTGGCCTTCCTTTTTCAATTCCCTCTGCAATTTTAGGTGAGTAAATTTTGTTATCAATACTCATAAAATTTACTAACATTTCTAATATTTAAGGTCTAAACTATCTTAAAGCTGATTAGATCATTTCTGGAGTAGAGTTTTCGATTTCTAATTAATATTCATATATTGGTTTTGCTGTTTATAAACTTACTTCGTGATAATTAGTCTTTAGTTATATTACTTATGATTGTGAAAGCATTGGCAAACAAATTAATTAATATTTTCTTGCTCTTTCTATTGCTTTATACTAAAGAAATTTTTGAACTAAAACATAGGTGTAAATTTAATGAACTAAAATTTTAGTATTTTACAAAAATATTTATTTTTCTTAATAGTAATAATGCAAACTTTTTAGAATAATTATAATATTAATGCTAGATAAAAGGATAATGGCATTCTAAATAAAAATTTACCTTGATGATCCAATGCTTGCTTTTTTTTATATAATTTTTTTTATCATTAGGCCATTATTTAATTTTTTGAGGTCTTTTTTTTACCATTATTTTAATTATAATAATTTGAATTTTGGAGAAATAATACACTTTTGAAATTGAACTAAAAATGAGTGAAAATTTTTTTCATTCTTTTGTTAATATTAAAAATGATGAATCTGAAGGTTAAAGGAAAGATGTGATTTATATTTATAATTATAGAATAAATAAATTAATGTAAATTTTATACTACTAAATTGAAAAAAAAATAAAGGAAGAAAATAGAATTTAAGTTCTTGATTAAAACTAAGAATTAAACATTAGTATAATGGTGTTAAGCAAAGGTCTATATTTAGAAATGCAAAAGTGTTTTAATTTTAGTAGAGTCTGATAATTTTCTAAATAATTAAGAGAAAGAAATTAGAATAAGGTTAGAGCTAGAGAAGGATGAGGAAAATAATTGAAATAATTCTGATTATATAGTTAATAAATAAAATTATAAAAAGAGGATGTTTTTCTTTTTATTTTACTTTTTTATAACTGGATTAGGGATTCAAACAATTAATATTAATTAGGATTATATGGATGAAGAAGAATTATTCGAATTAGAGGATTCTGATTATTTTATAATATAAGAAATAAAAAATGGAACTATGTTCTTTTAAGCAAGAACATCAGACATATAGAAATATATTTAGATAGAGTAATATTATATTGAATAAAAGATTAATATTCTTAACACCAGGAGATGGCTAGGTTAATTTATCATTTACAATAAGTAAAAACAGTTTTCCATCAATGAAAGATAATAGAACAATTTCATCAACATATGCAGATATAAATGGTTTTTATGTTAAGAAGAGTTATTAAAACATAGTAATACCAGCAAATTCATTTGGGGCAGGTGATAAATTTTATATAACAAATTTAAAAAGGGAAGATGAAAAGACTTATTAATATAATATTAGAATAAAGAAGAGTGATAATATTCCATGTCCTAATGAATGCACTTAAGCTTCTTTAGGCTTTTGTAATTTAGGTACATGTGCATGTGAACCAAATAGAGTTGATTTAGATTGTTCTAAGAAGGCAACACCATTAATGTTTGATAAAAGAATGGATAATATAACAGTAAGTGGAACAGAATATTTTTATTTTGAATAGATTACTTAATTAGAGACAATTTTATTAGATATTGGAATTTCTAATATTTTAATTGCAGAGTATTCTTAAATCTTTGTATATTTTATGTTTGAAAACTTTAAATATGGTGTACCTACTCCATATTATAATAATTATTCTTTTACATTTAGTCAAGATTCAAAAATTAAATCACTAATTATTGATGTTTCAGGTTTAAATAATAATCCAGATTTAAATAGGTAATGTAAACTTATTAGTCTAGATTTAATCGACTTATATTAACAGTAGTAGTACCAGATACTTGCGAATTCTTTTTTAAAATTAGTGTTCCTTCAGATGATAGTGAAGTTAATACAAATTTAATGCTTATTTACTTTTTGGTTTCCTTAGCTATCGTGTTAGTATTAACATGGATTATAGTAACATTAATTAGATATAGATAAAGAAATAGAATTTAAAATGAAGTTTCATTAAATTAATAATCATCTAATTAATAACAAAGAAGAAGTCAAAATAATGGCATTAGTATATAGTAATTGGATTATTTTATGAAAAAGACTTTATGGAAGAATTTAGATTAAATTTAAAGAATTAAAGATAAAAAGATAGACATTCGTTAATTTGAAGCTTGTACTGTTTGTCTAATAGAATATGATAAAGATTCAATATGTAGAGTTACTCCATGTGTTCATGTATTTCATGCAGATTGTTTATAATAATGGATGGTAGACAAAAAACATGAAACATGTCCTATGTGTAGAGAAGAATTGAATTTATAAGCCTTAGAAAAATTTGCTGAATAAGACAACACTCATTAAATATAAGAAAATTAATAAATTAAAAAAGGGGATGTTTAACATAGACATGAAAATAGCTTATAGATTATCTCATAACAAAGATCAAATCAGCCATTTTCTTGAATGATACATATTATTTTGTTTATTATAATGATCATTCTATTATATATTTATTTATTCGTTTTAATTTGATTCACATTCAATTTTTAGCCTTAGGTACAAAAATCTATAATTAATAATTTATTTTTATTACAAAAGTTCTTTCAATGATTCTACCATCTTCTTCACATTTTAATTTGATAATATTTTTTGTTGTTGTCAAATTATCTATTTAAGTTTTCAACTCCTTCTTTTTTTAATATTCTTTCTCCAATTCCATAATTATATGAGTTTTAACTTTTTCAAATTTCTTTGGTTTATCTTCTAAATTCATTTGTTCATCTTTTAATTATTAAAGCTGAGGATTTTCTTTTTCTAATTATAATTACATTTGTTCTTCTTCTTATTATTGTATAAATTTCTTATATAAATCTGATTTCTAATATTCCCCTTCTACAGGATTAGGTTTATTTCTCATAAGATCCTACTAATTTTATAGTAAAGCCTTCCCTATATCTGGTAAATAATATAAGCCTTTTTCATCACAGAATACTTTTTTATAGCCTTAAATAAATTTATTCATGGCAGAATCACTGTTAAAATATAAATAACATTTAGAATCTATTTTTTCTTATTCTCTTATTATGGATTGTAATATTACTTCAATTTGCCTTTGACATAATATTTTAACACAATATCATTCATAAATTCTTAAATAGTTGCATAGAATTCTTCTTCTCTTAAAAGAGGAGGCAATCTTCTAATATGGACTTTAAAACTTTAAGGACCTTTATTTAAAGTTTTCTTTAGAATCATTTATTTAGTATTAATTAAAAAATTGACTTAATAATATAATATAATAAAAGGGATGAGACCAATTTCATCTGCTCTAAAATTAAAAACTAATGATAGTTAAGAAAAACGACTAAGAAGTGCAGTCTAATTTAAATTATTAGATTCCTAAAAGTATTTCTGAATGAATATTGCTTTAATAGATTAAAGAATGTACTCATAAAATAATCACAAACATCACAATAGTCCTTATCTCAACAATCACGATTATAAAGTGGAACAACCTATAATACAACTCAACGTACAGGTAATTCTACACATAGAATGAAGGAAACAGAATATGAATCAGGTTCTAATTCTGCAATTAGAGGTTAAATTAAAATGAGATCAACTTTTCATTCAAGCAGAAATAATCTTATTAGAAGAGTAGATTCATAATTCAGTCTAGATAACAAATAAGAAGCATCTCCTCCTTAAGAAACTAATAGAACTCCAATTCCTGCTCTCAAAAATAGACTCTTTTAATAAGCCAATAGATCTTAATAAAAATAATTAATTGTAACTTAAGAGAATATAGATTCTAATGAAGTTAAAAAAAGAATGAAATTTGATCCGTAAGTTAAACAACAAGTTATCTATTTTAAAATATTGAATATACCTAATATTGGATTAAAAAATTATTTACTTTATCTTTAGAAATAATAAAAGTATTTAATTGATTTAATAAAGTCTAAAGCTGAAAATTAAGTAAAAATAATATTTTAATTAGCTTATTGATTTTTCATAATAAATATTAACATTCTCGATAGGAACATAATCTCCTATTGCATTAATTGAAACTCTTAGTTTTGCTGCGTCTATGCTTGAGTTAACATCTTAATTAGATTGGGCAATTTTTTATCATAATTAAACTAGAATAATGGCTAATTATGCTAAACAAACTATGGATAAATATAAAATGAAATCTTTAATTGGACTTGGTAATTGTTCAATTAAAATGTAACAATATGAAATTGGTATTAAATTTTTTAAGAAATGCCTTTAATACTCATGGTTAAATAATGATTTAGAATAAGAAAATGAAGTCTATTCAAAACTTGGTGTTTGCTATTATTATCTAGGAAATATTGAGAAAGTATAACTTTAATATAGTCATCAAGTCTAAATTTTATCATGAAAGAGCTATTACATATGATTATGAATTAGAAAGTTCTCCACTTCGTTAGATGAGTTCAGACACTCTAAAAGCATTCTTAAATAAAAATTTCAATAAAAATTATGCTGAAACTATAAATACTCCTCTCTTGAATCGATTAAATCTTCCTCTTCCTCAAGATATATTGTCGATCTCATAATAAGAAATTCAAAATGAATCTCTTATAATGATCAATCCTCGCATTTTTAATGAATCCAAAGCCTCTTCTACAAGAAGAAGCTCCATTTTTGAAACTAATCCTCATATTAAATTGTTTTCCACTCTCTAAGTTGATGGTTTAAGAATTTAATAAGAAATTTTATCAACTTTAGAATTCGAAGTTGAAGTTTATACTCCAAAGCATTCATGTAAATATTTATTATAAATAATTTAAAAGTTAAATCAGAAAGCAAATGTTTTGATTTTATTAGAAATAAAAAAATACACCCTTAAGATATATTTCATGATATTAAATATAAAACTAATCCTTTTATTTTAACAGATCTTGGTGTAATCAAAAGTTAAAATGATGAAAATCCTATAGAGAATCCACAAATATATAAATTACCTTTAGATTAATAAATTGATATTAGATTAAAAAAGAAGATATATGTTGACATTTAAGAAAAATTGAAAAAATTAATGGATTACAAATATCATACAAAAACTGAAATGAAGAATAAAATTCTGGTAGTCATTTAATTTAATGAAGATTACACATAAAAATGTTGAAAATGAAAAAAGACATTATGCTGCAGATTAAATTAAAATTTTAGAAAATGTTTAAAAAAACTTTGAAAATCTTATTGAAAATTTGATGACCTAATAATGATTTTTTCGCTTGTAAATTTCATTCTTTATATATAAAATTATTTCAATAAATTTACATAATAATATAAATGTATCCAAGATAATCAAAAAAATAAGACAAACTAAAGTAATCTCAAAATATTTAAGATTTTATTTTGAATAAACTAATAAAAGAATTCGGTTCAAAACCAATAGATAAAGATGTATACAATAATTATTTAATAAGTTAATAACATGTTATGTACACGATTATATTTCTAAATATTCAACTTTTAATGAGAGTGGTGTTAGAGCATTAAAAGTAGAGATATAAGAAGTACTCAAAAAGTCATAACTTGAAAAAGAAACAATAATAAAAACTTTAAAAAAACAATCTAATCTTCAATAGTTACAAAATAATTAGGATGTTTAAAATAATGAAAATAATTCATAATAAATTACAAAAGTTATTACATCAGGTTAAGAGCAATTAAATAATTAAAAAAAGAATAATACTTAAGAAATTCCAAGATTAGATTCATTAACTTCAGAAAATAAATAAAAATCTGTATATTAATTAGATGATGATGAATAAGATGAATGGGCTGCTATTATTAAATATGATACTGTTTTATATTAGAAAGAACAAGAAGAAAAAAAAAAGAGAGAATAATAATTGAGATAAAAATTAAAAGATGATTTAGATAAATAATTAAGAGAAAAAGAAAAGATAAAAAAAGAAGAAGCGTTGAAAGAAGCTTAATTTATTTAATAAAATTAATAAAGAAAATAAGAATTTGAATAATTTGAAAAATAGAAGAAAGAATAAGTGAAACTTAAACAATTAGAAGAAAAGAAATTAAGAGATGAATAAGTATAATTAGAAAAACATAAAAAGTAATTTTAATATTTTATTAGATTAGAAGAGAAAGTTAAAAATAATCTAAATTATAAGATGATGAAATGCTTTAATAATTGAAAAATGAAATAAGTAGAGAATCTTAAGAATTAAATAAAAAAAGATAGGAATAAAAAGATAAGTTTTAATAGATTTTGAAAGAAAATGAATAATTAAGATATAAGGTAAAATAAAAAAATATTTTTAGGCATAAGAGGAGATTAAACTTTAAAAAGAATTTGATTCTAAAATGTAATAACAATAATTACAGAAATTAATATAAGACGATGAAAGAAGAGAATAATTAAAAAAGGATAGAGATGATAAAATTAAATAATTTATGAGTCATTATAGCCATTAAGTGTTGACAAAATAAAAGGAAAATGAAGAGAATGAAGGAAAATATATGTTAGAATAATTAAAAAAGCAAGAAGAATAAGATAAACAATAATAGTAATATAAGAAATTAAAAGAATAAGAGAAAATGGAATTAGTAAAACAATAATTATAATTGTAAATTTAATAGAAATAGTAAAAAAAGTTATCAGAAGAAGAGGAATAAAAATTATTATTACTCTAATAAAAATTAGAACTTATGAATTATAGTGAAAAAGAAAAGCAAAAACAACTTGTAAATATGTTATTATTTATTTTAGAATATCAAAAATAATTATAAGTAAAACCAAGAGGATATAAGGAAATAAATTGAAGAAAGTAGACATAAGAGTGCTCATGAAAAAATGTCGAATATGGAATTATTGCAAAATAAATCTTTATTAAAAAATATAGCTTAAGAATAGGTTGTTAAAACAAAATTTAGGAAAGTGAATGTATCAATGAAATGATAAGATTTATTAGAATTTGATTAATAAATATATTGTTTTTTTTTGTTTAGTTTATTAATAATATAATATAAAAAGGAATAAATAAAATATTATTCAACAATGAATTAGAAAAGCAATAAGGTTTCTCCAGCTTAGAAATCAATAGGATTTAGATTTAATTGTGCAATAAATTTAGAACTGCTTAAAAAATCAACTAGAATGGCTTTACTTAAAATGAAATATTAATTGCCTGAATAATCAGATCGAATTAAAATGAGAAAAAGAAGCTTAATCTTTGCAAAAAATTAATTAGATTCAGAAAAGAAGCCATCTCCATCAAAAAGCAAATTTTTAGATACTATAAAAACAAGATGTAGTTCAATAGCTGATGATAATAATTAAATGCCAACAAAATTAGTTTTCTAAAAATACTCAAAACAATTAGATAATATTAATTATGGCAATCCTAAAATCTTTTAATCGATAACTTCTCAAAAAGATTCTTGTGAGACTTTGATTTTTCCTTTTTAAAGGTCCATATATCCATAAAGAAAATTAGTAAGAAAAAATAGAGCAGAAACTCAATATACAATAAATAGTTCAATAAACTAACCTAGCCCTAATAATACAAAAATTAAAGTAAAGTCACTTATTGCAATTTAAGAGAGATTTGGAGCAACTGGATGGGAAGTTGAACCATCAGATGATATTTGAATATATCTAATGAATCTCTTTGAAATCTTAGAAAATTACCATATTATTGTAATTTTAATTATTTCAATTAATGTAATTATATAAATAATAATATTGACACTCTTGTTATTCTCAATTATTATTTACTAAAATAGATTAATGGATGTAAATATCTATTTTCTATATATTTAAGAAACATCTTATTTATAAAAATAAAGACTATGAAATTTAATTATATTTTTGCAAAGGTCAAATTTGTATTTCAATCAAAAAGCTCACATTTATGCAGTAATTTCTAGTATTGAATGCATAAGATTTAATGATATTAATAAATATATAAAAATTCATTCATCATTCAGAGTTTTACTTTGTATGAATATAACTTAATATTTGCCATGTGAAACAACAATTAATTCATAAGATAACACAACTACAACAGATAAAAATGATGAATAGTTGAATTCCAATTCTAAAGATGGGTAAAATCTATATAATTCCGGTCAATAGACTGATGATTCTTTCGAAATGGTAATATTAAGTAATTAGCATCCTGAAAATGAATGGATCAAAAAAGAGCAAATTATTGTTTCATATCTCAAATAATTGGGTCTAAAAATGAAAACTGATCCTTTAGAAAAATAAGAGCATTTTTATAAAAAACTAAAGAGGCGACCAAATAAATCCAGCACCATGTCTTTCAATACTAACTAAAATATTAATCATTCTCAAATGGAAGACGATAAAGCTAATGATATGTTGTAAAAAATGAGTATAGAAATGAATTCAATAAAATAAAGACGAACACCTAATACTACTCCTTAAAGTTCTCCATTAATTACTAAAAATTTAGAATAACAAGAACCTATAAAAAAACAAAGGATGTCAATTTTTTAGAAAATGCAAACACAACATTAAGATCTATCTCCTGATAGTGAAGAATTGTAAATGAACATAAAAAGAAATTAGTAACAAGTAAATGATTAAAATAATGGTCTTGAAAAAAGTGAAACAAATAGTAGTAAAAGTGAAACTGAGCAAGATTATTTCTAAAATTTATGTGAATGATATATGAAGTATCTATATCATTTTATTCCTGCTTATTATAGCTTTTAAGTTAACTATTACATTTTACTGTCTTTTAATTTCACTAATTGTTCTAATTTTTATATTTTAAGTTCAAGTATATCTATTGTTTCCTTCTAATCTTAAATCACTTAGTCTTTATCATTTTATTTATTGTTAACTATTGGTTTTTAATTGTTAACTTAATTTTAATTTTTTTTAAGTTCTATAGGTTTTTCTTATTTTTAATCTTAATTTTATTCTTGTTGATCCAAAAAAAGATCTAATTTAAATTAGATCATTTTTAAGATCCTTTCTATTGCTTAAGGAATCACTTAAATAACAGCATCAATATCTTTCTATGTAATTTAAAAACCCATCTTTCTAAAAACCTATAAATAATGATTAATTTTACTTTAGTATTCAAAGTATTCCAATTATATTATTTTTATTAAACAGAATGAGCCATACTATAATTATGTATATCAATTATTGTAGGAACATAATGTTATATAATTTCAGCAATTAAAACTCCATCAGCAAAATCTCTTCCTATATGTTTTTTAGCTCTTGACAAAGGGACAATATCAACCCAATTATAAATTTCACTTAATTCATCTTCACTTAGTTAAGGAAGATCCATGTCTTTATTTTTCATAGTCATATGGAAATAATTTAAAATTTAACTATTTAGCTAACTTATTATTAATAAATAGAGATATAAATTTATTCATTTTTTAAGAGAATTTTAAGATTTATTTAACTTCAACATATTAGTTTTTAAACATAATCTAATTTAAATATTATTTAATACGTATTTACTTCTTCTAACTTTATTAATTATTTAATTCTCTTTGCAAATCCAACTTCATCTTATTCTCTTAGTTTTTTGTTTAATTAATTTGATTAATCATAATAAACATCAAGATTCACTTCATAAATTGATTATAATGATTAATCATCAGATATTTCATCTGCCTACTTCTCTGTTTTAATTCTTCTTTATGTCTCTTAAAATCCATTTTAACGAAATTTTAATCTTCTTTTTCTTAATTAATTAAGTTAAGTATCAAGTTGATCATTCAATTATTATTCTTTTTAACTTTCGATCATTGTATGAAATTTTTCAGTAATTTCTTAGGTTCTATAAACAATAAATAATTTAATACTTTTTATTTAATGTGTAAATATTTCTATTATGTATATAATCATATAGTTTTACATCAAAATTAGTAATTAATCCTTTCGTATTTTTTTAACTTTTATTTCCAACAGCTTATTTAGTAAAAAGATAAAAAGGTTTTTTTGTAATAACGTAATCTTTTCTCATTCTCGGATCTGTAATAGAGTTTTTTTTTTAAGAAAAAGATTTATATTTATGAATAAATCTTTTTGGACTTGCAACAATTACATCTAATGGACAGTCACCTAAAGAACTAATATTATTTTAATTAATTGAATCTTATTTATTAAGAGTTAATGGAGATTAAGATTTTGAATTTTTATTACTTTTAATTTAAGACTTTCGTAATTCAGATTAAAACTTGATATTTTATTATTCTAATAATTTTCTAACTTAATTTAATGCAGTTTTGAATTAAATTTATTTTTATTATTCTAGTTCAACTAAATAATCTTTAGAATATTAATTCATTTAATTTTTAAGCATTCCTAAAGATGGATAATCAAATTTATCAAAATTCTTTTCTTAATGTTATATGATTGGTTATACATTATCATACCTAACTAAAAGTTATTTTAACTTTTTTTAACAAGGTACTAATTTTTTATAATATTAAGCATCATCTTATAATTATTCTTATTATTCTTAGATATGCTAATTATAATCATTAGTTATATCAAAAAATGTTTTAATAAAATGAATATTTCTTATTTCCTCTTCTCTTTATTCTTTATTTAATTATTTTCTCAAATCAATCTTTAATAAATTATAATCAGTACTCTTTGCTAAATAAAATCTTTCAAAACTTAGACTTTTCTATTTATTTTCATTTTAAATAATTCTAAAATCTTTCCAGCTTCTGTAATTCTCCTTTAACCAACTAATCGTACTTATTATGCCTTTAATTGCTTTGTCGAACTTGCTATATCTAATAATGGTGTCTTATCACCCTTATTAAATAAATCACTAACTCTATATTTCTTAATTGTTTATACTATGGATAGTTTTCTCTTTTATTTTTTTTGATCCTCTATTTATATCTAAAACTTTAATAATTTACTTACTGCTTCTAAGTGAGGAAAGCTTATTGCCTTTAACAATTCATTAATTGATTATTCTCCTTCTAAATATTTATAGAACTAGAGTTTGAATTGTTTATTTGAACAAGTAAGCTATATGGGAACTTCATTAACCAGTGGATCTTAAAGATGCTAAATCTATAATAAAAATATGATTACCTATTTAAAATCTTGGGAGATTTGATCCTTCTTTTATTTTAGATTAATATCATGAAGGAAATTGCCAAACATTTGTTTCCAAGTTTCTTTTTGATTAGAAATAACTATTTTTTTGTTAGAGTATGTTAACTTTTTTGTGTTTAAAAATCTTTAATTTGTTAACAGATAGTTATGCTTAAACTTACTTTAAGGAACATCTTTGAGAGAATCTGGTTCAGTTTTCAAAATAGATGATATGGTGTCTTACATATAAAAATTAAAATAATTTAATCACTATGAATGAGGTATGAATTGCTTAAAATTATTTAGAATCTTAACTTGTAAAAGTTATTGAATAACAATTTGAATCCTACAATAGACAATCTTCAAGTAATCTATTCCAAGTTACAACAATTATAATATTTTAATTCCTTCATTGAAAAAAACCTTAAAGGAACTTAAAGAGAGAGTCTTTTATATGTATAATTCATAGACATCATAGTTATGTGGAAAATTCAAAATGGAACACTTTGAAGGAGGTGAAGTAATTTTTTAAGAAGGAGATAAGTCAAATGATAAGTTGTATATTATATTTAATGGTAAAGTGGCTTTAATAAAGTAAAGGACACAACATCTACTATACTAAAGTCCTGAAAAACCCTCAGAGAATCAAAAATAACTATAACATTAAAATATATCAAACAAACATTTGCCTTTAAAAACAGAGTAATTTATTTAATTTATGAATATACTTTAGAAAAACACAAAACAAAATTTAAAATTTAACATTAGGAACAAATTTTTTTAAATAACTTGCATATTCAAAAAAGTTTGCTGACAGAATGAAGTCTAACGTAGTTTAAGGATAAACAAATGAAAAAGTCTAGATTACGCAATAAGAAATTTAAAATATAAGTGATAAATTTGGAGAAACTGTTAGAATACTAAAAAGAGGAGATGGATTTGGAGATAGAGCTTTAATTGAAAATGTTCCAAGAGCATTAACTGCTTGTGCATATACTTAAGATTTATTTTTGTTAATTTTAAAAAAAGACGACTTTGATTTAATTAGATAATAATTTATTATTCAGATGAAAGAGAAAAAAAGCTTAATTTTTACTAAATTTCCTGTTTAAGGAGATTATTCATCAAAATAATTAGAACAATTAGCTTATAGTTTTGATGTCGAATAATTTTAAAAAAATTGTGTATTAACTATAGATGGTATTCCTAAAAAAAGTTTTTATTTAATTTAATTCGGAGATATTTTATTAGAAAAAGTAATTAATGACTAAATGGTTAAGATTTGTATATTAAGTAAAATTATAAATAATTTAATTAGCCAAGGGTTAATTATTAGGAGAAGAAATAACTATGAATGATGATGGTTGTTGTGAATATAATGCAACTGTTTTATCTAATGAAGCTACTTTAATGGTAATTCATAAACATGAATTTTTATAAAAATTTCCTGAAGAATGTAAACAATGGGTAAAATAAGAATATATGAGGAAAACTTAATTTAGAAAAATTTTTTAAACTTCAAATATGATTAGTGTAAATAAAATTAATCAACCAAAAATTACACCTGTGAAGTAATATATTGAAATAAAATCCAATCCAAAAAAAATTAAAAGCAAAGAAAGAGAAGATTAAGTTGATATAGGTAAAATAGTAGAAGAAAAGAATTTAATTTATAATTTAAAATATCAAAGTGATCCAGAAAAAGATGCAGGTTCTGGATTGTTTGGAAATGATTTATATTAAAGTCCAAAGATAGGATCTACACCAAGATATTAACATCTAAATAACATAGCAATAACATCTTTTAAATAATAATATCTTTATAAATTATTTAAAAAAAAAAGAAAGCATTTGATTTTTAATACTCCTCCTTTAACTGCTAGAACAGTAACAAATTATTAGACAACAAATACGGATTGTTAAAGTAAACACAAACACACTTTTTCAACAGGTATAAACTCAAATACTCCTGGTATATCACAATCTCCAATTAATATGTATAGCAGAGAATTTATTTGAGATATGAATATAGATAATAATTTATATGATAGGTCATTTAATTTAATTTTTTAGCATTTAATCATAATATCTTTATGTCATTGTCTCTCTTGATTGTCCATTTAAAACTCCAGCTTCAATAATGGGTTATACAAAATTTTATGGAGATCTATTAATCTAGAGTGGAGCTGATTATTAGAATAGTATCACTGACATAGGCATAAGTTCTTATAATACTGGATTTTTATAAATTGGTTAAGGATATACTTGAATTGGTTCTATTGGAATCAGAATTCAGTTTTTGTATATTTTCATGTTAGTTTTTCCATTCCAAATATTCTATTCTATCCAGAGATCTTACAAATTTAAATAAGTCCTGAGTTGACTTCTAAGTTTCATTCATTAATGTTTGTTTATTCAAACATCTTAAAATAGTTATCTATAACCTTATAAAATTCTTTTTTGCTTCTTAATATTTTAAAAGTTAGAACTATAAATAATATAAATATCACTTACTTATTATGCCTTTTAAACTTCTACTGGATTCTTATACGTCTATTGCCCAAAGTTTAAGATATTCTAATGATTTATTATATTATTCTGTTAAACAATTAGAGAACAAATCAATATCACTTGATATTCTTTCTTCTAAATGTTCCTCAGAATGAATCTTTATGCATTCAGGACACATAGGTAAACTACATTCTTTAAATTATTATTCATTTTTTATAAGGTTTCTTGCAAAAATTTTGAATAAAATAATCTTCATGAAACCTACATGGAATTTATGGAGTGTTTGCACTTCCAAAATATATAATTTAATCAGCTCTAATGTTGAATTCATTATTTAATATAATTTTATTTCAATTAAATAAAATAATTAATTAAATAGTTACATAACTTCATAAAAAGATTTTAAGAATGTATATTCTAAATAGATATATTAAAATTGATTAATTTAAATCTTAACATTCAATAATTCTTATTACGTGCATTTCAATTCAATAATTGAATAAAAAGTCTTTAAGCTCAAATATTTTTATCTCATTACGATTAAATTAAATGTTTACTCCAAAATTGATATTAATAAAAACTAAAACTGATTTTATAACTTTTATTTATATATTTTTAAAATTATTATATTTTTATACAAATTAATATTATTATTATTTTTCAATTAATTATTTTAAATTTAAGCTTAGATTAATTATTATAATAACTCAAAGATAGAAAAATATTTTAGAATCTTCTGATTATTATTCATATTATTATGTTCTCTCAAAAAAAAAATGAATATATCAAAGATATTTTAAATTTTCTTAATTATATGATTAAATATTAATTAAAATTAAATTATGCGTAAATTAAATATAGAANCAAAATTTTATGGAGATCTATTAATCTAGAGTGGAGCTGATTATTAGAATAGTATCACTGACATAGGCATAAGTTCTTATAATACTGGATTTTTATAAATTGGTTAAGGATATACTTGAATTGGTTCTATTGGAATCAGAATTCAGTTTTTGTATATTTTCATGTTAGTTTTTCCATTCCAAATATTCTATTCTATCCAGAGATCTTACAAATTTAAATAAGTCCTGAGTTGACTTCTAAGTTTCATTCATTAATGTTTGTTTATTCAAACATCTTAAAATAGTTATCTATAACCTTATAAAATTCTTTTTTGCTTCTTAATATTTTAAAAGTTAGAACTATAAATAATATAAATATCACTTACTTATTATGCCTTTTAAACTTCTACTGGATTCTTATACGTCTATTGCCCAAAGTTTAAGATATTCTAATGATTTATTATATTATTCTGTTAAACAATTAGAGAACAAATCAATATCACTTGATATTCTTTCTTCTAAATGTTCCTCAGAATGAATCTTTATGCATTCAGGACACATAGGTAAACTACATTCTTTAAATTATTATTCATTTTTTATAAGGTTTCTTGCAAAAATTTTGAATAAAATAATCTTCATGAAACCTACATGGAATTTATGGAGTGTTTGCACTTCCAAAATATATAATTTAATCAGCTCTAATGTTGAATTCATTATTTAATATAATTTTATTTCAATTAAATAAAATAATTAATTAAATAGTTACATAACTTCATAAAAAGATTTTAAGAATGTATATTCTAAATAGATATATTAAAATTGATTAATTTAAATCTTAACATTCAATAATTCTTATTACGTGCATTTCAATTCAATAATTGAATAAAAAGTCTTTAAGCTCAAATATTTTTATCTCATTACGATTAAATTAAATGTTTACTCCAAAATTGATATTAATAAAAACTAAAACTGATTTTATAACTTTTATTTATATATTTTTAAAATTATTATATTTTTATACAAATTAATATTATTATTATTTTTCAATTAATTATTTTAAATTTAAGCTTAGATTAATTATTATAATAACTCAAAGATAGAAAAATATTTTAGAATCTTCTGATTATTATTCATATTATTATGTTCTCTCAAAAAAAAAATGAATATATCAAAGATATTTTAAATTTTCTTAATTATATGATTAAATATTAATTAAAATTAAATTATGCGTAAATTAAATATAGAATATTTTTGGATATCATTGATTTGTTTTCGAAATGATTTAAATTAAAAATTAATTAAAAAAATTATATTAGTGTAGGTTTATTTGCCTTAATTTATTGTAAATCTAATTGAAAATAATTATTTAAAAATTCAATGAACTTTGATGTGTAAACTGTGCTTTTGACTCAAATAAGTAAAAATAGAATAATTCAATGAATCCCAGATTAAGCGAATGCAAAAACCCTTTTAAATTATAAGAAAACATTAGCACTTAAGATTATTGAACAAAAATTTAATTATTTTAGGGATAAATTTTGACTTAAGTTTGATATTCATCGATTATTTATATCAATTTTCATAATTCATAACTAATAAGTTTCTAAAAATATTGATTATATAAAAAGAATATATTTAAATTCCTTTTTAAGAATGTAATAAAAACATACTACTCAATTTATATATTAGTTTATAGGAACAGATTAGTTTTTTATAAAGTTATTTACAAAACTTTCCAAAAGTAAATAAAGAAAAACCTAAAAAGGGATTTTTTAATTTTTTAAATATAAAGAAAAATAGAAATAAGTTATTGAAAAATATTTAGAAGTTTTTGAAAGATCTTATCTTTAAATGGAGGATAATTTTGGTTATTAAGTTAGTAATGAGCAATTCTAGATTATTTAATATTAATGGGAAAAAAGGTTAACAAAAAAATATACATAAAAAATCAGTTAATTGCTTATTTTGGAAGAGAATTTTGTGTTTACCTAGTAGATTAATTTAATGATTGTAATCGAAAAGAGTTTTAGCTTCGTTTAAATTTAAAACTATCAATAATAACTTTTTTAGTTGATTAAGGTCTATTAGTAACAGATAACAAACTCTCTTGTTGAGTTTAAAAAGGGCGATTTGTAGTACTTATAGTTTTATATTTTTATTGATTAGATAATTGTTAATGTTGTTCATCAAAATCGATTTAGATTTTAAACTTATTTTAATGAAGTTGATTTTAATTTTTATTAATATCATCAACTGAAATATTATTTTCTCTTTTAATTTATTTAGATATAGGTTCAATAGATTCAGATTTGATATGTGATTTAGAAATTGGTTAAATATTTTAGTATTGATTAAAAGATTAATGTAGAGAGAAGTAATTTTTTCTACCACCATCATAACTATTGTTTTAACTGCAATTATTAGATGTAGGAAGAGATTTCTTTTTATATTCTTTGACTAGTTTATTAGCTTCAAAATATCCATGAATAATAGGTTTATTATTTCTTTTTAATTCACCTTATCCACACATTTAACCATTATGAAATTAACCTTTATAAAATGATCCATCAATCCATCTCATTTCTCCATATCCATGTCTATGATCATTAAAGAATTCTCCTTCATATACATTTCCACTAGGCCATCTATAAACACCATGTCCACATTTTAAATCATTAATATATTAACCATCATAACTTTCATGATATTAAGGATCTTCATTCTTTAACCAATAACCTTTTCCATGTCTTACTCCACTACAAAATGTTCCATGATAAGATGATCCATCAGCCCATCTATATATTCCAAAACCATCAGGTTTATCATTTATGAAATCTCCATCATAAAAATCTCCATTAGCATAACTTTCTTTACCTTTCCCATATTTTAAATAATTCTTAAATTCACCTTCATACCATCCTCCATCTTAATAATCTTATCTTCCATATCCATTTGCTTTATTGCATTTCCATTCCCCTACATACACTTCATTATTTTTTCCTCTCCATTTACCATAACCTTATTTTATACCCTATACCCAACTCCCTGAATATATTCCATTTGTAGTTTCCAATGTTCCTTCTCCATGAGGTTTACCATCCTCAAACTAACCTTCATATTAATCCCCTTTATCTAATACCTCTTTACCCTATCCATGTTTCTTATCATTTTTCCAAAATCCTATATAATATCTGTCTTAATATGTCATTAGTCCTATTATGTTCATTAATTTATCTATATATACCATATCCATGTCTAACATTGTTTTATATATCACCATAGTATTATCCTTATTTATACTATTTAAACTTCCCCTATTTTGACTTTTAATTAACTTAATCAATCAACTTATGTTCTTGTTCAAGATTATCGAAATCTGATATTGATTATTATTACATAAATTAATTATAATTAACTATCATATTTCATTCCTCTTTTTTAGTCTTTATAAAATAAGTCAATCCACACAACATTAAAAATACAATTACATTAAAAATTATATATATTACTGTTAAACCCTTTAATTATCCATAATTATTTGATATTATTAAATCCAATCTAATTTTATTCCTATTCTTACACTAAATAAAATAAAGAAAATAAGTTTCATTGATCCTTCTATTATATTCACATAATCAAAAATCTAATCATGTTTATAATATATTGCATATGGATTAACTACTCTATATATTAATTTTATTATTATTTTCATTTTACGTTGAAGCAAAAAAACTAACAAAACAATATATTGCAAACCAAAATACTAAAGGTCTTAAAAATTTACATTATTCACCACCTTCATCATCAAAATTATATACCATACTTATTTTCATGTGTTGAATAATAAAAGAATACACTTCCCATTAAGGTATTCATCAATATTTAAATAAAGTTAATATAATTTTCTCTTATAATTCATTTGATTTATCAATCTTATAGTATTGTATTGACTATATCAATCTAAAATCAATTTTTTTATTTTTCATTTCTAATCACAACATTATTTCATCTTCTCTTCTTTCCATTATTATTATATATATTCGTTTTAATTAATATTTTTATTAAATTACAATCTATTCTTTTAATAATATTTTTAGAAAATTCAATTAATTTTAAACAGAAAAAATATTAAAAGAACCAAAATATATGTATTAAATTAAACAGAATATCATTTTTAAGGAATATTGAAATTAGTACCTTTACCAAATTATCAGGTTATAAATTAAAGAGATGTAAAATTATACAGAACTTGAAGTTAATATTAAAAAATTTTAAAATGATTTTTGAGAGTAGCCATTTTTATTTGATTTCAGAAAACAATGGTTTTTAATTTTTTTTGATTTTATAAATACATACTCTTTGGAATTTATTTTTGGACATTTAATTATTTCCGAAAGTAGCTGGAAATTTTAGAGATATATTGTAAAAAGGATAAAAGATTTTATGATCATTCTAATGGTCTCTTATTATTTTGGTGATAAAGAACTATTCAAAGAAATTAAAAAGATAAAAGCAAATTATCATTCATCTTCATGAAAAATAAAATATAATAAAAGAGAAAATAGATGAATATATAACGTCAATTGTTCTTTAGTTGAATAAAAAATATAAATTAACTTGATAAAACTTTTATTTTTTATTAACTTAGAAATGATAAGAAGAAACTTGATTATCGAATGATAATTTTTTTTCAAAAACTATTTTACATTTTAATAATTTCTTAAAATTTAAATGGAAAATGACTTAACATTTGTTTGTATCAGTGATACTCATTGTTACAATATTCCCCTACCTCAAGGAGATGTCTTAATACATTGTGGAGACTTTACAAAAAGTGGATAAAAAGAAGAAACATTATCTTTCATTTAATGGTTGAAGAAATAGCCATTTAAATATAAAATCGTAATAGCTGGAAATCACGATATATCTATGGATACAGAAAACTATGAATCGAAGCTTAAATAAATACATCATAAAGTTTGTAATTTCGATGCTTAAGAATTGCTTTAGCAATTAAAAGATAATTGCATTTATTTGGTTAATTAATCTGTTATTATTGATGGAATNCAATCTAAAATCAATTTTTTTATTTTTCATTTCTAATCACAACATTATTTCATCTTCTCTTCTTTCCATTATTATTATATATATTCGTTTTAATTAATATTTTTATTAAATTACAATCTATTCTTTTAATAATATTTTTAGAAAATTCAATTAATTTTAAACAGAAAAAATATTAAAAGAACCAAAATATATGTATTAAATTAAACAGAATATCATTTTTAAGGAATATTGAAATTAGTACCTTTACCAAATTATCAGGTTATAAATTAAAGAGATGTAAAATTATACAGAACTTGAAGTTAATATTAAAAAATTTTAAAATGATTTTTGAGAGTAGCCATTTTTATTTGATTTCAGAAAACAATGGTTTTTAATTTTTTTTGATTTTATAAATACATACTCTTTGGAATTTATTTTTGGACATTTAATTATTTCCGAAAGTAGCTGGAAATTTTAGAGATATATTGTAAAAAGGATAAAAGATTTTATGATCATTCTAATGGTCTCTTATTATTTTGGTGATAAAGAACTATTCAAAGAAATTAAAAAGATAAAAGCAAATTATCATTCATCTTCATGAAAAATAAAATATAATAAAAGAGAAAATAGATGAATATATAACGTCAATTGTTCTTTAGTTGAATAAAAAATATAAATTAACTTGATAAAACTTTTATTTTTTATTAACTTAGAAATGATAAGAAGAAACTTGATTATCGAATGATAATTTTTTTTCAAAAACTATTTTACATTTTAATAATTTCTTAAAATTTAAATGGAAAATGACTTAACATTTGTTTGTATCAGTGATACTCATTGTTACAATATTCCCCTACCTCAAGGAGATGTCTTAATACATTGTGGAGACTTTACAAAAAGTGGATAAAAAGAAGAAACATTATCTTTCATTTAATGGTTGAAGAAATAGCCATTTAAATATAAAATCGTAATAGCTGGAAATCACGATATATCTATGGATACAGAAAACTATGAATCGAAGCTTAAATAAATACATCATAAAGTTTGTAATTTCGATGCTTAAGAATTGCTTTAGCAATTAAAAGATAATTGCATTTATTTGGTTAATTAATCTGTTATTATTGATGGAATAAAAATTTGGGGTAGCCCTTATTCATTAGAATTTTGTGAGTGGGCTTTCCAAATAAAGAAAAATGATTCTGAATAATTTTGGTCTTAAATAGAAAAAGATAGTGATATTATTGTTACTCATGGTCCTCCTCTTAATCATGGTGATTTAGTTAATAATTGGGGAATAAAAAAAAATGTTGGAGATGAGGAATTACTAAAACAAGTATTAAAAATAAAGCCAAAATATCATCTTTTTGGACATATACATGAAGGATATGGAATAACAGAACAAGAAGGAGTGAAATTTATAAATTGTTCTCTTGTTAATAAGAATTTGAAAGTTTCAAACGCACCTATAATTTTTAGATTGCCCAAAAAATAAAATATTTGATGATTTTTTTATTAAAAAGAATTTTAGAATAAATTCATTAAGTATTTTGATTTAAAATTATAAATAATATGCAATATAATTTCTGTTAAAATAATTATGAGAAGATTTGTGAGTTGTAAAATTAAAAAATTCTTAGTAAAGTAAAAAAATATCCATTTTAAAGAACAATTAAGATAATGAATAGATTAAAAATAGAGATATACATTTGTTAACAGGTTTAGGATCAAATATAAATGAGAATAGAAATAAATATTATAAATTTTTAAAATTAAATGAATTCTGCTTTTTTGAAATAAATAGAAGAAGAGAATAAGATTTTAGAATAAGAATTATAATAATTATTAAGGTAGGAGGCAGTAAGATTTTCATTTAGCTAAAAAAGGCCAAAAGAAGAAAATGAGGATGAGAATGATAGTGAAAATGTAAATCCAAATTTTAGAAATGAAAAAGGAATTTTGAGTAAAATTGATGAAGAAACTGAGGAGGAATAACCAAATCGAGTTGAACCTCATCGATTATTGGAATCTCCATATAAATCAGGTCCTTATAAATTTGAAAATAATTAGGAATCAATAATAGATAATTTATAAGACTCGATAAATAATTATATAGAAAAAAGAAGTAGTAGTATAGCTGACATTTAGAGTAATAGAAATTCACAAAAAAATATTGAAAATACAACAAGATAAATAAAATCATTAGAGATGCGATTATCTGGAACAAGAGAAGCTTTAAAATCAATGGAAAAGGAAATTAAAGAAAAAAATGTAATTATTTAAAATCTCTAAATTGATTTGGCAAAGAAACAAAAGCAAATTGAATTATTATCAAAACAATCTAATAATAGTTCATCTACACCATCAAAGAGTGATTTGAATAATGAGAGCTTTTAGGAAATAAAGAAATAATGTAAGGAATGGGAAAAGAAATATTAAGAATGTGAGGCTAGCTTAAAAGAAAATAAAAAATATACTTAGAGACTTTAAGAATTAAATTAACAACTATTATATAAATTAAAATAATATGAATCAGAAAAAGAATTGTAAACAAATGAATTAGATTAGTAAAAGAATATAAATAGTTAAATTTATTAGACAAATACAAGTATCTTAAATAAGTATTTATAAATCATAATAATATAGATATGAGTAAATAATAAAATCTTAATAAGAATAAATTTAATAAGAAGATGAAAAATATAGATAATTAGAAAGAAAGTATGAAGAATTAAAAATAAATAGTGAATAATTTTTATTAAATTCTCGAGATCTTAAATCTTAATATGAACATATGTTAAACACTTTATAGTCAATTGCAAATAGTTATTGATTTAATATTTATATATAATGTGAATAACGTTTATAAAGAAATAGTTATAGACAATCATTGTTTTTTAAATTCTTCAATTTCTTATTAAATTCTTTTGAGTTCAATTCTTTAATCTTATTTAATTTTGCTTCCCAAGGGTGCTATAGCATATAGTAATTAGAAAATCATGTAAATATAAAGCATAAAATAGACAATATAATTCATAATTTAATGAATAGTATTGAATCCAAAAACTCCTCTAAAATCATTGACAACAACAATTTCAATGAATAATTTCATAAGATAAGGTAGAAAACCACCAAAAGTAAAGGTTTCAAAAACAAATATTGCTTTCCATCCACCTAATGAAATGATATAAGTATTAGGTATCCAGTATGATTTAATTAATTTATTTGGATGTTTTAAATTATAAGCAACAATTTCTCCTTGCATTTCTGCAGAGAAGGCTGTTTTTGTTTCATTTTAACTTGAAAGACAAATATCACCAGCACAATAAACTTTAGGGTTTGTTCTAATTTTTAAATATTCATCGACTAAAAATTATTTTTAAGGATCAAACATTTCAAAATTATCATCAAGACGAACACTTTCATAAGAATTACCTTTACAATTAAAAACTAAATCAAAATTAGAATTTAAAGAATGTCCTTTATAATTTTCTTAAATTTCTATTCCTAAATCATTCATTCTTTTTTTAGCATAATCAGAAGCAGATTTAGGCATAGTGGATAAAATTTTACTTTTAGTAATTAAAGCTACAGTTTTAGATTTATAAGATGATTTGATTTCACAGGCTAATTCTACGCCAACAGTACCTCCTCCAATTATAAGAATCGTTGATGATTCAATAATTTTTTATTAAGTTTTTTTTAGTTCAATAAATCTATCTGAAAGTTTAGGAATATTAGATTTAATAGGATGAGTATAATTGGATCCAATTGTAATAGCACAATAATCGAATTCTATTTTACCACCTTCATAAAATGCTATATTGTTTTCAATATGAGTCTATTATATAAATAGTAAAATACAAGTTTGCCTTAAATAAAGAGGATTCCAAATTTACTATTTTTAAATTGTAATGTTAAATCAAAAATAGATTCTGGGTGAATAAAACAATTAAAGATAGAAGGTATAAACTTAAAATAATATAATTAAATTACTTCGAAATAAGATTTTTGATCTAATAAGATAATATTGAATTGTTTATAAGTCTAAGTAATGATTGTCATACCTGCAAATCCACCTCCTATAATAAGAAGAGTTTTTTTAGAATTTTTCATAATAATATTGTATAATAATTTAATTATTTGTTCTTTTTTTAAAAATCAATGCAAATCTAATAATATGAGGATGTAATGCAAGTGAATTTATTTGTTATTTGATTATTTAAATTTGATTAAAAATTAATGAATAATCATTATGAACCATATGTTAGAAATAAAAGAGATTTAAAGGTGCCATACATATCATGTTAAGATTATACAAATTTAGAGTAGGCATCTAAATTAATTCCTGCTTTGAAGCAAATAAATCAAGCAAATAGAAATTTAGCAGATACAGAGGCTTATGCTTATATACTTCGTAGTAATAATGATGATGACATTCACAAAGTAAATAATAAAAGAGTATATTAATTTAGTCAATAAAATATGGTATTTGGACATCAAGTAAAGAAAATAATGAGAAGCTCAATGCTAAATACTTGGAGGCTTAAGAATAAGGGAAAACAGTATATTTGTTTTTCAGTGTTGTAAGAAGTGGACAATTTGTTGGAGTTGCTAAATTGACTTCAGGATATAAAGATGAAAGTTTTCAATACTGGTGGGAAATAAAGAAATGGAAAGGTCATTTTAATGTATAATGGTTATATGTAAAAGATGTACCAAATAAACATTTTGAACATCTTAAAAATAGGTACAAACAATAATTTATCAAAAGTGATAATGTAGAAGTAACTAGATCAAGAGATGGAGTTTTTTTAAGCTGGGAAACAGGAAAGGAGATGATGAAAATCTTTGAAGAATTTGCGGATAAAAAGAGTATTCTCAATGATTTTAATGTTATTGATGAAAGAGAATAAGCATTAAGATAATACAAATATTAGATGCAATAACAAAGAAATCAATAACAATACTATCCTTATTATCAATATTAATATTATGATTATCAACAATATCAGTAGTATCCCTAATATCAACAGTATCAAAACTATTAATGGTAATAACCACAGAAATGATTTTATATATCATGTATTGTAAGGTTTCCATCAGACAGATATATAACTATATTAATTAATAAATTAAAATAACAATGGAGAAAACTTTCTATCTTAATGGCAAACCTCTTGTTTAACCTCCATTAACAATTGAACAACGATTAAATGAGCGTCTTGCTAGAACTGGATATTAGATTGAAGATATAAATAGACTCAATGAACGTCCGAAATTATAAATTGTAGTTATATTACTAATGATCAAAGATTGATCTTGATGGATTAACTTCTGGATATTTGAATAAAAATTAAATCTTTTAGATGCTCAAATAATAAATTATGAATTGGAATGAAAAAGTTACACTTAATAGAGCATAATAACTTGAATTAAAAGATCCATTTATCTATGATAATCTTTATAGATAATTGAAAAATTCATTACTTGAAGTAGCCTGTACTAGAAATAACTAATAATAATTAGAATTTCTAAATAAAGTTTAAATTTGGTTCTTTCGTTAATTACCAAAATCATAAAAATAATAATTATCTTAATCACTTATAGAAAAGACAGACAATGTAATATGTATATTCTAATTTTCAGACATTGTAATATATTCCCAATAATTATAATGAAAGTATGTATGCATCTGGAATTGAAGATTATACATTAAAATATAGATCAACACATCCAGATTTTGATCCTCCTGAAGATAGAGTAAAAAGTTATCACAGAAAAAATTTACTTTCAGATACAAGTACTAGACCTGGTACAACTCCAGGATTAATGGGTTTTTCATAATATACAAGACCCTAAACTTCATAAACTACTTATAAAATGGTAGATTAAGTTGATAAACTCTCAAGACCAAGAACAAATTAATAATATTCTGTTATTAAACAATAAGCCTCTTGGATGTATGATACAAATTTTCCTGTTTTTGAAACTTTTGAAGAATAATAAAAAAGTACTAGACGTTAAATTTAAAGAGAGGAATCTCCACTTAAAGCTGATAGACCTAGTGATAGAGATAAATTAGATTAAATAGAAGGGCTAGAATAAGAATAAGATGAAGAAGAATCTCCTGATAAAATTGATGGTACATAAAAAAATATACAATCACAAAAAGATATTTCACCTAAGAGAAAAAAAAAGAAAAAAGAAAGAAATAATAAATATATTAGTATTGCACCCGAATTAAAGACTTACAAAGCTGATAAAGACACTTAATTAGTTTATTAAATTGGATAAAATGATAGATTTGGAGAATTATAAGGTGCATTTAATAATTATGATCCTTCTAATAATGATGATAAAATGTCTATTACCAGACTTAATCAGTATTATTAAGAATTAAGAATAAAAGAAATTAGAGAATAAAGAGAAGATATTGAAATGGTTTAAAATATGAAAGATTGGGCAGCAAATAAAAGTAGAATTGATGAAATAATATTATAATCTGAATATGTATAAATATGTATATTATAAATATTTAGCTATAATCTTTCGGATCTCAGTTTACAAATATTGGTATCAAAATGTCTGAAATCTATGAATCTAAAAAGATGGATCTTGTAGAAGAAAAAGCTTATGCTAATTATTTAAATAAAACTTCATTACCAAAAGGTAGAAATATCTAAAGTTCATTTCCAGTCACTAAAATTATTTAAAACACTGTTATGCCTACCTAAGTTGATGATGAAGTTGAAGATTTTTAATCTAAAAATGCTTATTTAGAATTAAGAATTAATTCATAAAAACTTTAATAATTAAAAAGAGCAAGAGGTAGTTGGTTACCTGGAGATATATAAAATAATCCTAGCGTTGAAAGTATTTCAAATAATCGATCATTATCTTCCAGTTGTTTTAGAAGTGCTTAACCTTCAAAACAATTTAGTGCTATTTTCAAAAGTCATAGTATTAAGTCTGATATAGATAAATAAGTATTTTATAATTACTTAAATTTAGATTAATGAAATTAATTTCTTAAAAAATAGATTAGCCTCAGAAAAAAGATTTGTTCCTATTACTATACTATAAAAATCTATTGTAATTCCTTAAGGACACTTAAATCCTCAAAAGATTCCATTACCAAAACCTGGTATTTTGCTGGCTAATATTCCTGATACAAGTAAAAAAACTAGAGGTAAAAAAAAGAAATCTAAGAAATGATTATAATTTTATTATGAATATTAATGAAATGGATTTAAATTCAGAAGAAAATAAAAAAAAACTTAATGCTGCCTTCTAGCAAATGAAATAAAAAATATAATCAGAAGAAAAAAGAGCTTCAGAAGAAGAATAAAGAAAAAATGAATTAGAAACAAAATTTAATATTTTGTAATATGAAAAAACTTAAATTCATAAGAAATTTAATGATATAGAAAAAGCTTATAATTATAAAATTGAAGAATTACAACAAAAAGAAACTAAACTTAAAGAATTATAGAAAAAACTAGATTTTTATTATGTAAATCAATTGTAAAAATGCTTTAGATGGAATAACCAAAAAAAGGTTTTTTTAATTTTGGAAGCGATGACTATAAATAATATAGGAAATAACTTTTTGATTATTAACAAGAAATAGAAATTAAGTCTAATGAATTACAAAGACTTCATGAATTATTATTTGAGACTAAAAAACATCAAGATGAAACTGAAAAGAACTATTTAGAATAAATTATTAATTTAGAATAAAAAATAAAATGTCAAATTGAAAGTATAGAAAAAGAGAAAAATTTTAAATAAGAATTATAAAAATAAGTAAAGCAATTAAATTAAATTATAATTAATAAAGAATCAGAACTGAAAGCCTGCAAACAAAATTTAAATGATTAAGATGATTAGATTAGACAATTCTAAGAAAAATTATAATAATAATTGGAATTGTAGAATGAATTATAAAATACGTTAATTCTTAAAAAAGAAGAATTAAAAAAAAATTATTTAGAAACAGATTAATTAAAAGTTAACTTAGAATTAATAAAAGACCATTTATATAACATAATACCATAATTAGAGAGTGAATATTAAAATTCATCAATAATTTTAAATCTTAAATAATTTATTGATAAAACTTTTGGTGTTGATAAACAACGTGATTAAAAAGGTATTTTGTATTTTAAATGTATAGTTAATTAAATAAAATAAGAGTAAGAGTTATAGAAAGAACTTTTAATTTAAAAAGATAGTTATCAAGTATTTTTGAAGGCAAAAGATAGAATTATAAAGATGGGTAAAAATATGGAATAATTGGAAATAAAGAATAAAACATTATAAGATCGAATTTAGATCCTAGAATATAAAAGAGCTTAAACAAAAGGTTCAGAATTTTTGAGTGATCAAATAAGTGTAATGTGATTATTTTTAATGGATATCATTAAATATATTCTCATATTATAATGGCATACTTAATTAATAATAATAAAATCTTAAAAGAATTTTAAAAAGTTCTCAAATAAATAAAAAATAATTTTCCTTTGTATAGTTAATGTCTCATTCCGAAAGTACAAAAACATCATGTTAAAAAATCAAGAAATCTTTAATCAGTCCTTTAAAAGTAACTCTGAATTAGGTTACAAAACAATATAGATTCTACATTTCTAATGAAGAATAAATCATTAATGTTGTAATAGACTTAGCTCCTTAAACAGAGCTTCTAGATGCTATCTAAAGTGTTTTACAAATAGCTAGCAAAGATCATCCAGTTGATTAAAATCCAAGAAACTATGAAGCATATATTGCAAAGAAAAATGGATAACCTAAAACTGATTTACCTTCTTATTAAATAGATCTCAAATTAGAACAAACTCAAAATTCTATATTTTCTCTTGTTCACATGACATATTAAGATATTAAGCCAAAAAGAAAATCAACATATGATTACAGCAACAATTATAGTTCAATCAAACTATAATAACTCTAAGATATTGATGAGATCAAAGGATAAAAGAATTGGTTTCTTAGATTTTTGGGTTGTGGTTGATGATTTTATAATTTTTATCTATTTAACACTTATATATAAATATAAATTATGAATAGATTAACTACAATAACTCGCCTATCTGATAAGGAATAAATGTTGAATTAATATGAATTATTGATATCTGAATATCGTAACTAACCTGATTCCATTAATATTATTGCCATTTGTCTCAATAATATTGCAGCTTTATTACATAAGTATCAACAAATTTATTTAGAAATGAGCTATTATCCAAATCGATTTTTCGATTTGTTAAATAAAACATTCTTAAAACGCTTCCAATTGCTCTTTAATTTATTATCTTTATCAATACAGCTAAAATATTTAATCAACTGGGATTGCATACTAAAGCTTTTTTAAAAGCTGAAATGGCTTTGTAATTCTATGAAAAAATTGCCTTTAATTAATTAAATTAATCTGAAGCTATATTATTGATAAATGGTTATATTACTTTAGCTAAATCTTATGAAATGGCCACTTTTCATGATTTGGCTAAAATAACTAAAAAAAGCAAATTACTTTAAAATGGGTATCAAATTAAATGTAATTTAGTTTTAAATGCACATAAATATTTTATGAAAATTCAAAAAAACTTTTAGTAAAATATGTTGGAATAACCCATTCTTTATATAAATAAATAATTAGATAATCTACATAAAAATCAGCGTTGCTTTAAAAAAGCTTTATATTTTAGTCTGAATTATATTAAAATTAGTTTGCTTATAAAAAATAAACAACAATCAGAATTATGAGATTGCTAGATTCACTAAAAAATAATTTTCCTAGAATTGTTGAATTTTAAGATATCTACTCTTAAACTCCTTAAAAAGGTTTTTCAAGAGTGAAAACTACAACTGATGATTCTATAAATAAAGAAAAATTCTCTAGAATTAAAAAAGTTAGTAAAATAGAGGATGATTAAGAAACAACAATTGAAACTAAAAAGAAAAGAAAATCTTTCAAAATGACATCACTTTCAAATTTGGAAAAAATTATAACGAATAAAGTTGAGTAATAAGTGCAATTGCATTTCCAAAAAAAATAATAAGATGATCAGATGTCTAATAGTAAAATTGATTTAGATCAAAAATATATGATTCTACAAAATGAAATAAATAAAATTGAAAAAGAAAAATCTAATTATGAAAAATAAGGTAATGAATAGAGATAATAAATAAAATTATTGTAAGAAGAAGTTAATTAATTAAGAAATAAAATTATTGATGATGAATAAATACATATGAAAGAGGTTAAAGAATAGCACTATAGACATTTAGAATAAATAAAGCAACTTAATGAATAAAACTAATAACTAAAATTAAAATTGAATAAAACATTTCAACATGAAAAAAATTATACAACTAATAATAATAGCATTGATGATCATTAATATTTTTATTTTACAGATAATATTACTGGCTAGATGATCTATATTCCATTACTTTAGAATGTTTCTTTTATTTTTAAATAGGATGGCATACAAATTGAAGTTTAATAGTTGTAATAAACATTAAAATTATCAGCCAAAATAAATGATAAAATATTAAATGAATTTATAGAAATTTCTTAAATGCAAGATTTTTTATAGTATACTCAATACATCCATACATTACCATATCCAATAAAATATTTGAATAATTTTAAGACATTTATACAATATTTGATAGTACCTTTCGTCTAAATAGTAACTGAGTAAAATGAGACAAAAATTGCCATATGGCCATAACCTTAAGGATTATTATAAGAATAATAGATAATATTTCTTAAAGAAAATTGTTAATGGTGGTTTCATAGTATTGGACTCAAGTGGTTTAGAGTCACCATTTATTCTTAAGCAGACTTTATCTTTTAAATAGATATACGATTTGACGAATTTACATTTTAATAATATTTTAAGCAAGAAAATTTAGATGAATATGAAATGTAAGAAAAAGAAGAAATATTATAATATTTATCAAAATTAAATTAATAGTAAATATAAATCTTTGAGTCTTCTAAGAATTCAATTCATGATACTTATTATTTACCAAATGTTTAGATTTTGGATAAATAAAAACTTATATCTCTTATTAATTAATAAATAAAATATATTGAATAATTTCTAAATTTATAGAATGTTAATTCAACATAGTAAATAAGAAAGAATAACAATCTAGAAATTCAATTAATTTCAATACAATTTAATGAGAATAAATCATAAATTTAAGCAGTTATGTTTGAATAAGGAAAATGTATGGTAAAATTAAGAAACTGTTACTAAAGTTATGCTCCATAGAATAAGTAAATTAATGCTGATGGGTTTTTTGAAATTACAAATTAATTTTTAAAATAAAGATATGGAATAACTTTTGAGAATTTGATTAGAAATGAAGATAAAATCTATTTCTATGAAAAACTGTTAGAATCATTTACTTTACAAACATTTTCAAAACCTTTTGAGTAGGATGATGATGAATTGTTCAAATAAAATGGAATTCTATTAAGAGAATTAAATTTTGGTGGAACGAATAAAATATTTTATGATTCAAATCATTATAAAATTCCAATAAATTTTTCATTAATAGGTGCTAATGATATACCATAATTTGTTAGGATAGATCTTTATAATGAGGAATCAATTGAATAACACTGTATACTACTTAATATAACTGAAGAATATTGGATTAGGCCAGTTGTAACTTAAGTTAAGGTATGAATATAAATTTAAATATAATAGTAGGAAAAAAAAAAAAAGTAATAGAAATATAATAAAGAATTCAAAGTTGCTGGTTAATACTATTTATCATAAATATTATAATAGTGTGGTTGGTTCATTTTGGAACATCATATTTATATGAATGATGATAAATAACTATATATTCAGAGACTTGATAATTAAATTGGGAAATTAGAATAATATATAAATATGAAATCAGTTTCTGAATTAACTAAATGATTGTTAAATGTTTAATAAATTATATGTAAAAAATTCTTAAATATCCATTTACACATTTGAATAAATAATAGCCATTTTTTACTAAAACAAAAATAGGATTAGGTTTAGGAGCGGGTTTCTCATATATTCTGTATAGATAAGGGAGAGAAAGATATCAGTAAATGCATTTTTCGTCTATGTACAATCAGATTCCTGACACTGAAGTAATTCACATATTTAAATAAGGCACTCACATAAGAATACTTTGGAGAAAAGAATTCTAATAAACTTACTTTATTCTAGAGAATAATATAAAGTTTAAGAAGAAAGATTAGATTTTTACATTTGTTGCTAAAATTTGCCCCTTTGGCTATTGCTTTACCATTTTCATTAATGTTTAAGTCTTTTTTATTTCCATATTGGCTTAAATACTTAGTTTATACACTTTAATCTGCAGGTCCATTATGGATAAAATTAGGATAATGGGCTAGTCATAGAGGTGATATATTTGGGGAATAAATTATTAAAGCTTTAGAATCATTAAGAGATGATACTCGTCCTCATTCTATAGAAAAGACTAATTAATAATTTGAGTAAGCTTTTAATAAGAAAATTAAAGATGTTTTTGAAGAATTTGAAGATAAACCAATAGCTTCAGCTTCAATAGCTTAAGTTCATAGAGCAAAATTAAATGGAGAATATGTTGCTCTTAAAGTAAGACATCCTGACATTATAGATAATTTAGTTATGGATATAAGAATTTTATATAAGATTGCTAATTTTTTTAGTGAAACATTAAAAATTAAATAGTTAGGAATGCCTATTACATTTGAAGAATTTTAAAAAACTCTTGTGAATTAGACAGATTTAAGATTTGAAGGTAGAAATTTAAAAGTTTTTTGTGAAAAATTTCATAATAACCCTCATGTTGTATTTCCAAGACCTATTGAAGAATACATTTCAGCAGATATATTAACTGAAACATATGAGGATGCTATACCTTTAACATAATTTTTAAAGTAAGAAAGAACATAAGAACATTTATCATTAGCCAATTTAGGTCTGAAAGCATTTTATAAAATGTTAATATATGATAATTTTATTCATGCAGATTGTCATGCAGGCAATATAATGGTAAGAATTAAAGATTTTCATACTCCTACTAATTTTAAAGAAAGAATATAATAAAAATTATGGAATCTTTAAGATTCTGTATATGAAATTGTAGATGATTTAATTGAGAAAGGTTTAACAAAAATAGCAGAATATTAGACATCTTAGACAATGGATTAAGGAAATGTATATTAATTAATTATATATAGATGTTAAAATTAAAATAGGAAAAAAAATCAGATGAAAAATTGTTTCATTCATTTTTGAGAGGTTAAGGGGAAAAAAGAAAGGATGTTTAGATTATATTTTTAGATCCAGGAATGGTAACAATTTTAAATAAAAGTGATCGTGCATCTTTTATAAAATTAGTAATGTTTGTAACATTGAGAAAACCTTATGAATGTGGAAGATTGATGTTGTAATTAGCCTAATACAATCAAAGATAGATTGAACAAAAAGTATAAGATAAATTTATGAAAGAAATGTAAGATTTATTTACAAATGTTTGTAAAGTCCCTTTAGCTTAAATGAATATAGGATAAGTTTTGAGATCAATGTTAGAAATTTTAAGAGCAAATGGAATGTCAATTGAAGGTCATTTCGCAGCACTTCTAACAAATATGATTGTATTAGAAGGTTTGGCAAAAGATTTAGATCCAGATTTAAACATAGTAGCAAAAGCAGCATCTTTTATAATTCATATAAGAACAATAGATAAAACTATTGATGAAATCATTTAATAAGCATTGTGAAATTTAATTTTGTAATATTCAAAGAGTTTATTAGAATAAGATAATATTTATAATAATCTATGTTCTTATTTTATATATTGAAGAATTAAAGATAATTTAATAAATCTAATTTTTACTATAAAGATTCGAAATTTAAATTAAATAATATAATATATAATAAATTTATTATTCAGAAAATAGAAATATTTTATCAGAAAATGGACTATGTTTTATACTAAAGGAATTTAAATTTTTAATTTTATGAATAGAAATTTAAGAAGCAATCGCGCCAAAAAAGAATAAATTTTAAAAAGAGATTAAATAATATTGTGCAAAGTAGAGACTGAATATAAATTATACAAAATAGTTGAAGATTGGAATGAAAACGATCCAGAAATGAAAGTTTCTGAGATGATACCATTTGAAAAGAAAAAGAAAAATAAATAATAATATAAATGTAATGGTGAAACATCAATATCATCTTTAACATAATGGTAAAATATGATTTATAACAATAGGATTGATGTTTAAGGAGTATCAATAATAGATGAAGAGGAAACAATATATGTTGTTGATATGGAGATATACAAATAAAGTCAAAGAAGTTTAGTAAAGAATATAAAATAGTAAGTGAAATCATCATAAAAGTAATATGATGAAGATGATGAATCTAATGATCCTCCAATAAAAAAAAAAAGAAAATCAACATAATAAAAAACATCATAAAAAACATAAGGAGATACTCAAATTAGTTAATATGAAGAAGAAGATTAAAGTGATTAAAGTTCATCAGCAGAAGCTGAACCAGTTCCAAAGAAATAAAGATAATCAAGAAAAACAGAAGAGAAAGATAAAAAGAAAGGAAAAAAAAGAAAGAGGAAAATGAATGAAAATCTAAAAAATCTAAAAAGCGTAAGTACATAATTTGAAGGAAGTGAAGATTAATTAATTGATTATGAAAGCACAAGAATGAATAATAAGGAAATCATTAGAGCAGCAATAACAGGAAATTTAACTTTGATGGAGAATATTTTAACAAATAGATAAAGAATATCATAATTATATGATAGATGGGGACCAGAATATGATATTTCAATATTTGATATTCTATTTAAAAGATAAGATAAACAGTTACTTATATATTTCTTATAAAATTAACACAAAAGAGTTTATTTTCAAAGAGATTTACCTTGTTAATTAAAAGAAATAGATACTGGTTATAATAATAAATAAGCATATGGTGTTAAATTAAGAAAAGTTGCTTTAGGTAGAGGAAATAGAGAAGGTAATAATGCTTTTGTTTATGATTTAAATTATACTCATGATACTATTTCTGAATGTCGAAGATTATTGGAGATTGAAACAAATTGTGAAATGTATGAATAGTTATTTATTTATCTTAAATAATCAAAATATGATCATTATTTAATTGATAATGTTGCTTTTGCAGTAAGATGTGGTAATATTAAATCTGCTAAGTTTTTGATTAAATATTCATTAACAAATAATTTAGATGGTTATGGATTTAATTATTTACATCACGATGTTTTAGATGATAATTTTAGTACTTACAAATTAGATTAAATTAAAAAGATTTCAATTACTAAAAAAACTTAGAATGATTATTTAATAACTCCAATTCATTGTGCATGTATAAATCCCTCAGAAAATTGGTTAAAATATTTAATGGAATAAACAATGGAATATAATATATAAGATGAAAATGGAAGTAAACCAATTCATTATGCTGCTGTATCTTAAACATCAAATTGCTTAGAATATTTATTAGCTAATGGAGTTGATGCAAGAGAAGGAGATAAATTTTTAAATACTCCATTAATGTTAGCATCAAAATATGGTCGTTCTCATAATGTAAGATTGTTAACTAATACAAATCTAAAAGCAAAGAATAAAGAAGGAAATGCTGCAATTCATTTAGCAAGTATTAATGGACATGTTGAATGTGTTAAAATATTGATTGAAAATGGTTTATTAATTAATTTTGCAGGTAAAAATAGATTGACTGCTTTACATTTAGCTGCTGCTTATAATCATTTAGAATTACTTGAATATTTATTAGATGAAGGAGCAAGAATTAATGCTAAGGATAAATTTGGAAGAACACCTTTAATTATGGCTGCTAGAAATGGTAATTTAGCTATTTTATCTAAATTACTTTATTATGGAGCAGATTTTAAAATTAGTGATTCATCAAAAAATAATGCAATTCATCATGCTGCAGCTTATGGATTCTTAGAATGTGTTTAAACTTTAATAGAAGCTGGAGCTGATTAAAATGAATTTAATTCTTGGAAATTAAAACCTATGAATGTAGCTTAAGCTAAAAATCATTTTGGAATAGTTAAGGCATTATTGAAATATGAAAATACTGATGTTAATTGTATAGATGATGATGGTTTAACATTAGTTGCAGGACTTATTAAATAATTTGATCATTCATAAGAATAATTTGAATTTATTAAGTATATAATCACTGAAAAAAAGGCTAATATTAATATTTAAGATAAATTTGGTAAAACATGTTTATAACACGCATTAACTTGCTCATTCTCTGATTTATTAATTGATCTTATTTAATTATTAATTGATCATGGTGCTGATATTAATAGTTAAGATAAAGATGGTAGATCTAGTTTATTACATGCTATTAATGGAGCATAATCAGAAAACCAAAATAAATTAGTTAAATTATTAATTAAAAATGGAGCTAATATTAATTCTTAAGAAAAAGAAAATGGATTAACCCCATTTTCATTATTGTTATAGAAAAAAAATTATAAATTATGTCTTGAACTTATATAAGAAAATTAAATAGATGTTAATATTGTTAATAGAGAAGATAAATCATTTCTACATATTTTAATCGAAAATCAATTCTTTTATGAAGACATTGCAATTCAATTGTTTTAAATCCTTTTAGATAAAATTAATCCACAATTAATAAATGAACCTGATATTCATGGATATGTACCTCTATTAAAACTCATATAAATTTTTATGAGTTCTATTCATTAAAAAGTTTCATCAGAATTTTAAAACAATATTTAAAAAGCAAAAGATGAAATATGGTAAGATATTCTAAATGAGTATAACTAAAAATTTGGTAATGAAAAAGAAAAATAAGAGATATAATTAAAAGGAAATTTTAAAAAATTTGAATAACGATTATCAGAATAAATTACTTAAGAATCTTTAATTAATACTACAAATCTAAGTAATTAAGAGTAATAGTAAACATTTATATTAAATGATTAGAATGTGTCATCTTTAGGTGTAAATCTTTTATTTTAACAATAACCATAACAACAACAGTTAGTATAAAATAATTTATTTAATCCTCCTCCTCAATAAGGCAGTCTATTTAATAATTTATAGAACTTAAATTAAGGATTTCCTCAACCAAAATCATTCAATATGTTTGGATAACCACAAGCTTCATTTAGCAATTACATAAATAATGCGCCTTCAATCTAAGGATTCTATCCAGTTTAAAACTAAAATAATAATTTTGCATTTTCAAACTCTAATAAAACACCTGAAGAATTATTTTAAATTGATATTTAGTAAAGGTTATCTAATTCAAATTGTAAATTTTTTTAATCTTATTTTTATTATGATAAGCTCTAATTGTAAATTGGTATAACACCTTAGAAATAAACTGAAATAGAAATGAAAAGAGTTGAAGATGGATATTTTTATTAAAACTATATTTTTAAATTATTAAATCAATTAATTCAAAGAGGAGCTGATATAAATTTATCTGTAATTATAAGTAAATAGTTTAGGAATCAGAATTTAAAATAAACTTAAAACTTTAGTAATATTTTTCATTTAGTATTTTAATAATTCCCAAGTATTTCTTTTGTAAAAGAATTATTGAAGATTTTTCCTTATGAAATGATAACAAAAATGGATGGTTTTGGTACTCCTTTGCATCATTTCTTTAAAAACTTTAATCCTAATTTAGAAATATTGTATAGAAATAATGAAACATCAAATTCATTTTTAGACTACTTAATAACATTAGGTTTAGATTTTAAAGAGAAAAATTGTAATGGAGATACACCAACTTTATAGATTGCACTTAAATATAATTAGTCATGGCATTTTTTATTAAAGAAATTAATAAGTTTAGGAGGTTAAATAAATGATTGTAATAATTTTAATTAAGTACCTTTACATTAATTTGTAGAGAAAACAGATTTATAAGTAGTAAAGATTTATTTATCAGAATTTAAAGTAGATCCAAATTATTAAGATCAAAAAGGAAGGACATCACTTCATTTTGCAATAAACTTTAGTAATCCAAATGCAAATGCAAGTTTTTAAATGGAATAATAATTAATAAAATTTGGAGCTAAGTGTGATATTAAGGATGTATATGGAAGAACTCCATTATTTTATTCATTTACAAAATTTAATGATCCTCGTTAAACAAAAGAGATTGATCCATTTGAATCAGTTTCATCTTTGTTAGCTTTTAAGGAATGTGATGTAAATGTATTAGATCGGTATTAAAGATCTCCATTACATTATGCAGCCTTAAGAGGAAGTGCAATTTCAGGTAGATATATGATAAAAATGGGAGCAATTGTCGATAGTCCAGATATTTATAATAATACACCAATTGCATATTCCTTTTTTTAACATTCTAATTTTAGTACAATGTTGATTGATAATAAGGTAGATGTAAATAAAGTTATAAACATTCTCAGTCTATAGGAATTGACCTAATAGAAAGAAAAGTTTTATAGAGAAGAAATTAATAATGATCCAGAGATTGATAAATTAATGATTATTGAAGATGAATATGAAAGGGCTAAATTAACTGCCGAATAAAAATAATAATTAGATTTAAGTGATGAATCTGACGAAGAATATGAAGATGATGAATAAGATGATGAAATTCAATCAGATTATGAATCTTTTTAGGATAATTAGGAAAAGAATGTATTTTATTCAAGGAAAAGAGAAAAATAAAAATTATAATAAGCACCTCCTTCTTAATTTGTTAGAAGTTAAGCAGATAAGATTACATAAAGAGAAAGATTAATTTAACAAAAATTGAGATAAAAACTAGATTAAGATTTAGATATTCCATAACATTTACATAATAATTTACCAACAGGATAATATAGTTATTTTTCATAAGCAATTAAATTTGGATGGTAGGGTGTTGCTTATTTATTAATAAGTGATGGTTATGAATTTGTAAATGCTATTCAAGATTCCATTAATGCAAATTAATTCTAATTAGTTTTGACTCTCTTAATGAAAGTAAAAAATGAAAAAGATTTATCAAAATTAAATTCGTAAGGTTAAAATTTATTCCATTTATTTGCAATATATTCTGCTTCAGTTGCATCAGATCTCAAATAAGAAATAGTAGAATAATTTGAATTAAAAAACATAAGTCCTTATGTTTAAGATGTTAATCTAAAATTACCTTTGCATTATGCAATATCAAAAAATAATAATTCATTAGTTGAATATTTTCTATATAATAGAAATTGTGATCCAAATATAATGGATGATTCAGAAAATAATGCATTCACATTACTCTTACAACGTAGTTACAGTTAAAGTTTTGATAGAATGATTCGAATTGGATTGAAAACTGATGTTAAATTTAAAATATTGAATACTAATAAATACATTAAACCTTTTATGTATTTAGTTGATCATTTGAAAATATATGATGCTTGGACATTGTAATAATATGTAAATTATGGAGTTGATATTAATGAATAAAATGATTAAGGTTAAACAGCATTAATTATTGCAATTAAAAATAACAATCTAGAATTTGTTAAATTTTTAATAAGATAACCAACATTCAATATTTCATAATAATTAAGAGATAAAGATGGTAAAACTCCAATTCATCATGTTGTTTTACCTTTAGATTTTGGATCTTATGAAAATTTAGAAATGCTGCAACTTTTAATGAAAATATTTGATTATAATTAAACTGATAATAATGGATTAACTCCATTAGATTATGCATTAATTTTCGATGCTTAAGTTATGAAAGAAGAACTCTTAGCTAATAATGCTTATCATACTAGAAGTTTGAGATAATAAAGAATGGCTACTTCTATAATTGCTACAGCATTATGGCCAGATCATGAAGTTGATTTTGAAGAAGATGCATTAAAATTCTTAGAAAAGAAAAATATTTAAATTGAAGCTGAAATTGATAATAAATTAATTGTAGATTAATAAGCTAAAATTGCAAAAGGAGATCTAACTGTTTATGATGATCCTGATTATGGTCTTTGGTAATGTTTACTTTCTAAAGTTGATATTGTCAATAGAAACTTTCATAAAAATGTATTTTATAAGATGCAAATATTGTTTGATAAAAATAGAAATAATTATATTCTTTTTACAAAATGGGGTCAAATAGGTGAAGAAGGACAGTTCTAAATGACTCCATTTGAAAATTTAGAAACAACAATAAAAGAATATTGTAAAATATTTGCTGCAAAAACAGGTGGTAATAATTGGAAATTAATCAAATCTGGAGAAGAAGAATTCGATAAAAAACCAGAAAAATATTAACTAATAAAATGTTAAAATAATAAAAGCTATAAATCTCTTTTAGAACCTTTCGATTTAAGTGATAAATCACCATATCCTTAATGTAAATTAGATCCTAGCATTTTTTAAGTTGTTGAATAATTCTCTTAAGTTAAATTATATTAATAAGAATTATAAAACCATTAATTTGATACAGGATTTGTGCCTATTGAAAAACTAGACAAAAATACTATTTTAAAAGCTAAAGAAATCTTATTAGAACTCAAAGAGATTGTTTTAGAAGTCAATTTATATCAAAATTAATTAGATGTTGATTTAAAAAGACTATCGTAATATTATTCAGAAATTAATGATAAATCTGCAAGATATTATGAGATTATTCCTAAAACTTAAATGAGACATAATCTTTTACCATTATTAGAAACTTAAGAAATAATAAATTAATAATTGCAATTATTAGAATTATTATTAAATGTTGAATAATCTATTAAAATATTACTTGCAGCAAATTACAATCTAAATACTATTCATCCAATAACATATTGTTATAATGCATTGAATATTAAAATGCTAACATTAAGTTAATAGGATTTAGAATTTAAAATGATACAAACATATATTTACAGAACTCAAAGTGTACGCATAGCAAATATCTTTGCTATTGAAAGAAAAGGAGAAGCATAAAAATTTGAAAAATATAATTAAGGGTCAAGAATTCTCTTATGGCATGGATCCAAAATATCAAATTTTCTAAGTTTACTTACTTTAGGATTAAAAAGTAATTAATATTAATAAAATTAGTTGCACCTTCTTGGGCAGTCAATACAGGAGCAATGTTTGGAAAAGGAATATATTTTGCAGATTAATTTTCAAAGAGCTATAATTATACCTAAGATTATACTATCTATAATAATTATGGTTATAATTCATATTAAAGAAATTAATATAATACCAATTAGTATTAAAAATATAGATATTTATTATTGTGTGAAGTAAGTTGTATGAATTAAATTGAAGCATATAATGATCCATCTCAAAATCATTCACAATTTTATTGTATGATATTTAATTTATTTATTAGAACCTGAATATACTCTAAAAGCTGTTGGTTCAAAAGGTCCAGATCCTATTTCTTAAATAAAAATGCCTAATAGATGTGTTGTTCCTATCGGGTAAATTATTTCTAACACAATTCCACCTTAGTTGAAATAAAATAAAAAAGTTGATTTTTACACTCAAAATACTGAATACATCATTTATGATGAAAGTAGAGTTAAAATGAGATATTTAGTGTAAATTGAATAATGATTTATAATTATTTTTCATTATTATAAATGAAGATTATATTGAAGAAATCATAAACAAAGATAAGCAAAATGATTAAAAATCATAATTCTTAATTTATTAAGGTATTTTAAACTCTTCACTTTATTTACAAAGATTTTCCCTTTAGAGCAATATTTAATGGTATCTCTGATTTATTATATTAAGAATAAGTTTAGAAAATAGGCCGATTGAAAGTTTTTCTGTAAGTAATACATTTTTCATTTCTCAAAAATCTAGGTGTACATAATTTACTATTACTTGGAGAGTGAGGATATAACTAAATATTTATTAGTTGATGTACATCTGCTGAAGTTTTTAATAATGATGTTAATTTTTTTTAATTGACATCTAATTATTTATTTGATGAAGTTTTTATCAAATTTGTATGTCTTCTCTTATGATTTCCAGACAAAACTTAAAATTTTTACAATTCACTCATCAAAGTTATTGGAAGATGATCACTATTATTCTTAGAATTGTATTTAGTACTCATTTCTGTTTAAAAAGGTTCTCTATAACTTGAATTAATCTTTTTTTAGTTTAGTTATAAATAAGGTGTTGATTTTGCATTAGATTCCATATTTTAAGATTTATTATATTTATCATTTGGAATGGCTAAATGTTATGATGAAGTATTTAATATTAAAATATGATTATTATGCAAATTTTGATGAAGATGTCTTTCTGATTTTACTTAAGTTTGTAAACTAAATTAATTGGAAAATTAAGTTTATTAAGAATCAATACTTGTTCTCATATTTTGATCCTTTTAAACATTTTATTTTTTATTAGATTTCAATTTTAATAATAATGGTAAATCATTAGAATTGTAAACTATAATTAATATTAAAATTACATGAAGTTTTTGAATAAGTAAATTTATTTTTATGAACTTTTGTAAATTCTAATTCTTCTTATGTTTATTCTTACACATCCTCTTTTATGGGATTTATGTGATTATTTTAGTTCTAAATTTAATTTTAATTCTAATTCAATTAAATTAACTATAAGTATTATTAAAATTTTTCATATGTTGTTAATGAATTTTGCTATCATTAAGAAGCTTATTACCTAAATGGATTCTTATAATTCATTTCTGCTAATTAAATAATTTAAATAGCTTATCATATCATTAAATTAAAATGGTATATATCCAAAATTACTTGATGATTCTACTTTTGAATTTTATCTAACTTCCTTAATTATGTTATAGAAAACTATTAGATTTTATATAATTATTTATACTTTTAGATGCATCTGCATCGATCACAGAATTTTTAAACTCATCCCAATTTAATGCATCTAATTTATCATTTAAATAATACTATCTTTATCCTTATCGACTACTCTAAAAAAATCTTTTAGTTATTTTTCTGTAACACCAAATCCATATTTTTAAAACATATCGTACATTTCTCCAATATCAATATTTTCTATTTCATTCAATAGTCATAATACTTGACTTATCTCTATCAAAGTTGATAAATATTTTCTTTATTTCTTACTCTTACTTCATCTAATCAGGATATAAGAGATATTATTTTTTCACCTTATTAAAATGCCTACAATTATAAACTTGATTATTACCTTCTTCTTAACCATGAATTTATATCATTTGTTTACATCTACGATCGAGAAGATTTTTCCAAAAAAGGATTGCTTTAATTCATTATTTATTAAAATAATTTAGATTTTTACTTATTAATTTCATAATATCAAAATCAGAATTAATACCATCATCAAAAGTTGATTATCTGTTTCAACTTCAATAAATAACTTATTTATTATATTTATATTTCAATCCAGTTTCAATTTTTGTATTATTACTCATTTTATATATTATTATGAAAAAAGAAATTCCAATTATTTTCAATCCTAATTATTTACTTCAACTCATTATTTGTCTTCATAAATTTTTGTTTTAATCAGTTATTTAATTTTAAAAAAATAAAAATGAATCAGAAATCAATTTTATCTTTTCAAATACTTGTTATAACTTTAACATTTTCAAATGGCAATCTTAGATTTTTCTTTTTAACATAAAGTTTAATCAGATATTAAAGAAAATTTAAGTTAAGTGTAGAAAATTATTATTTACACTAAAACAAAAATCAAAGATTATAAAAGGAACTCTTAAATTATTTTAACAAGATATGATGCTTTATAATTAAACTAATATTTAATTAATATTTTATTTAGTGTAAGCAAACTCTTCTTAATCGGAATAATTTATTTCCTTCTTAATATAATGTATCAATTAGTTATTTATTAATTTACTCTATTATGTTCCATATATTTAAATTTTGTCTCAACACTACTTTTCATCTACAAACTTTACAAATGCGAGTTTGATAAAAAACTAATCATATTCGCAACCAAATATAAATGACTCAAAATTTAGATTGATATTTATAAATTTGTTAAATAACTCATAATAAGAAATTTCGTATTTTATATATTAGAAATTTGTGAATATATTTTGAGTTGCGAATAATGAGAATCTTAATTTTCATTAATAATTATTTGGTCTAATTATTTATTTTAAGACCAATCAAATCAACAAGACCACAAACTTTATCTCTATATTCTTTTTTAATTCTATTTTTTTCTCATCATTAAATTCTTGAAAAATCATCCAATGGCTTATATTTTATAATTTACTAATAAGAAATAACCAAATTGTATAAATTCTAAGTTATCTTTCTCCTATATTATTTAAATTAATTATATTCTCATGAATAAAGATAAAAAATAATAAAGAATCCATAATTTAGATCTAATCAAAATTAAATCTTTATTTCTTAATGTATAAATTATATTAATTAATTCAAAATAAAAATAGATATTTTTGATAAATTACTAAAATCATTTAAATTTTCAAATTTTAACTTTAGGTTAAGGCATAATTTAAACTTTCTAATCTAGCTATGTTATCAAATCTAGTCCTTATAAATTTCCTTATATCTCAGCCCAGGTAAGATGCATCTACATATATAATATAGTTTTACTTTGGTCAAGTTATTTGCTTAGCTATCAGCAAATTTAATGAAATGTTTTGCATAAATATTGATATTCTATTCAAAAACTCTCTTAATTTCATTATAAGTAGATAGATTATAATATGCATATGTATCTCTTAAGTCATTCTATTAAGATGTTTCTTTAGGCAGTATAACACTTAAACAATATTTTTTATTATCAATATTTTATTTTAGATCTTCTAATATTTCTTTAGAAACTTCCCATTTGTTGAACTCTTTTAATTAATAGAACTTTTCTTTTTTCAAATCTAAACGTTCCTTATATTTTAGATATTCAACTTAACTTTATTATCTGAGCAACAAATGTTCTTTTAATTAGGTAATTTCTTTGTCATGATATTTAAAGAAATTTCTAAAATTTTCTTAAATATAATTTTCATAATTTTAAAAGTTCTTACCCCATATCATCATCATATTATTTAATGTAATTGTAACTGCTTCAAATTTCAAAATTTTTTCAGAATCTTAGACAGAGTTATTAAATTAATTGATGTGATTGGTAATAAGTTCAAAAGATTCTCCCATTTAAAACATAGTTGCTGAAACCATTTCAAAATCTTATAACATTTTTTTAGATTATTTCATAATTCTAATAATAATAATATAATTTACATTTCAAAGTCTAAATTTAAACTTGTCATTAAATTACCTGCAGCCTTAATATAATTATCAGTTTAAGGATTAAATCCAACTTCAATTTGTCCAGTTTCACTTATGACTTTATCTAATTTTGTAGTTTTTTGAAGTTTCTCTGAAGCACTTTAAAGTTATTTAAATTCTTTTTCATCTTGCATTTTAAGAAATTCACAAAAGTATTTGTCATTTTTGAGAATATTTGAATTGAGTAAATGATTTAAGAATTTCTAAAGAAATAGGAATTAAATAATTACTTCTAAGAATTTCATTCTTTTAATTAGATAAGCATCACTAAATTATCTAGTTGGAGTTTTATTAGCAATAGGAGGTACAAATACTCCAGGATATTATCTTGTTAAAATTTCTCGAAGCCATTCAAAATCTGAATATCTTCTGGTGACTACCCATTAAAATGGATTTGTAACAATTTTATAATTTACATAAGATTTACTAAGACTAAAGAATCCTGAATCTTTTTTATCAAAACTAAAATGATATATAATAAAATACTTTTCAATTAATATTTACACATTATTTGTATTTCCAATATCAGTTCCAATCATTTTTTAACAATCAATCTTCCTTTTAAATCCATTATCATCATCAATAATTTGCATCATCTAATTCCTTGTTTTTTGATAATCCGTGACTGCTTGTATTAATTCATCCATCATCCAAATATCTAAATCTTAACCTCCATTTTCTTTCTTTCTATCCATGTACTTAGTAAAATCTTCACTATCATAACCTTTATTAATAATTTCATCAACCAAAAATTATTGTTTCTCTTCCAATGACATAATCTATATTAATTAATTTATTAAGATTCTATATCAAGATTATTTAAAATATATTTATTGTTATTATTAACTTAATCATGTTCTACCACCTTCACCACTAGCTCCAATTCCTTATGTTGAAACTAATTCTCCTTCCTAAACATCATCATCATCATCATCTGGTATCTCAACAACTTTACTAGAAGTTGTCTTTGTGACTGTTTCTTCAATTACAGTTTCTTCTTATGATTCCTCTACTGTTTCTTAAGTCACAGTCTTTGTAACTGTCTCACTTTTTTCATTACGTTCTTCCTTTTTCTATTATTGTGATTATCCAACTATCACTTATTCTTCCTTTCTTTATTATTATTATTATTATTCAACTATGACTTTTTCTAATGAATCAACTCTATTCACTTTCACATCAGGATCATTTTCCTTACACTTTTTATTTATCACTTATATTTTGCCTTCAGCATCATTAATAATATTTATAGTGACCTAACCTAAATATTTTAATTACATCAGCATTTCCACATTATTTAGCTATATGTTTTCTCTCATCTAAAAATTTGTTAACCATTTATTCAATTCTATCACAACATTATTTACTCTCTTCCTCACCTAAAAGAATTCTTCATTTATTATTTACTTGTTGCTGTTTATAATAATTAAATTGAATGCTTTAATTAATTGATCTCATTCACTCTCCATTATTAATAAATTGTATGCTATTTCTTATGTGTATTGTGTCTTAAAGCAGCCAGTATTCTTTTTGCTCTATGTAAAGTATCTATAATTAAAAATCTTTTTACTTGAATTTCTCTATCTATTAAATCTTTATTAATTAAGTGTTTTATGTGCTGTACTCAATAACCTTATTTCATGATGTATAACCTTTTCATCTTAATAAAGCTCAGCCCACATTTTTAATTAGTGGCTCATCTATAATAAATTTGTTTAGCAATCTAACTAATTATAGTCCATAGTCATTAGCTTATTTAAATTGGTCAAGCTTACACCATTTTCGAGTTAAATTAGCGATTCTTTCAATACATATATTTTGTACCCTCTTAACATAGACAAACGCTAACAAATAGGAGGGTTAATAAAATTTTTTTCATAAAAAATAATTAAAAACTTAAATAAGTTTTTTAAATAACCCGTTTTTATTCTTATATATGCGCATATACAAAATAAATATTAAATTTCAAACCCTATTTACTTAAATAATTGAAAAAATAAATTGTATTTTATAAGTTTAGAAATCGGAGTAAAAGTTGCGAATTTTATCATTTATAATTAGATCCATTCCTTTTTCTATTCTTACTGTTCATTTAAAAAATCAATATGAATATTAATTATTAAAATATTTCAGCTTATGTTTTAAGATATATTCCTCCTTTTTATTTTTATGTTAAACTTCTTTCCAATTATAAACTCTTTATATATAATAATTTTATGTGTTAATTTTCTTAATATTTTAATCTAACATAATTAACATAAGATTAATAATATTATTTTTAAGATATTACTATTCAAAATGCAATAGTGTGGCGGTTGTATTTCAACTTAGGATGAAAACGAAAATCTCTCATCTGGTTTGAGCTTGTATAATTTAAGCTAATATTGATATTAGTGATTAGGAGGAATGTGAAAATAAAATAACAATTGAAAGTAAGAGCAAAAATAAAAACTCATATATTGTTAAATTAAAGACAGAAGTATTTAGAAATAATAATAATTTAAGATTTGTAAATATTGGGCAATAGAAGGTTATTGTCCATATGGATAATAGGTACATAAAATAAATATATTAAATAGTGCGGATTTGCTCATGGGAAACATGAAATGAGATAAAAAACACATGTGCCTCCTAATTACAAAACTCAAGTTTGTAAAAACTATAATAAATTAGGGTATAGATTGTGTAAATTATTAGATATTGTTGTTATGGAGAAAGATGCTAATTTAAACATCCTGAAAAAAAAGGAAATAAACTTCCTTGTCTTACTTACTAAAATATTTTAAATAACATAGGGAATATATTTTTTAAACAAAAGTATTAGAATTCTTCTATATTCCTAGATTGATTAAAGATTAAAAACGAAGTAAAGGTTTGCCTTATAAAATTTGATTATAATTATTATAATTTGTATTTATGAATAAATGTAATTTAAAAATGACTAATTATCAAAAGTAGTGAGTAAATTATGAATCGTTTTTTTAGGAAGTAATATTAAGAAGCAACTCTCTTAAATTAGCTTTTGTTACAGGTTTCTCTATGGCTCCTAGCATTCCTACTTATTGGTAGGTTTCTAATTAAGCTTTTGTTTATCGATTGCCTGTACATGCGATAATTTTAAGACTTTGATCAAAATCTAATAGTTTCTTGGCTGTTTATAATCCATCCATTATAGGCATTTCAATATCTAAGAATATTAGTTTGTATTGGCTAAAAGCTCGCTCTTCACATTTTTTTAATGCTATTTATCCTGAAATAGCTGAATCACAAGTTATGTACAATTATTCCAAAATATATTATAAGACAATAATGTTAAATTCATTATCATCTACAATTAATACAGGAGGCTATTTTGATGTTTAATCCAACCAATTATTTGTTTATTCAATAATTTAATTTGATTGACTAGTTGATTTTCTTTAGTAAGATTTTTCACAATCTACATTAAATGGAAGCAATCGATTTGAAGATAATAAATTTGATGAATTCACTCTCAAATTATACTTTTTTATTGATTAATTATTATTCCCAGGTATTACTTGTTAACTATCAAATGATGGTTGTTTAATAATTGGCATTGTGAAATCTTTTGATTTGAAACTACAGCTCTATTACTAAAAAAAATGTGTTTCTGGTAAATTATTCACTTCCTAAACAGCACCATCAGAAATTTAAGAATCAGAAAGATCTTCATCTGGAAACTTTTAATTTAAAATTTAAAAAGAAAATGTTGCCCCTTTTTCATACTATGATTCTACAAAAATCCCTTAATTATTAGAAGATAATAATTTTGATAATTCATTACTTATTAATAATCCTAAACCTATACCATTTGGATTTTTCTCAAAATTTTCCTTATCTTCTACTCTTGCAAATTCTTAAAATAGCATATTCAAATTCTCAGATTTAATTCCTAAACCATTATCTTTCACTTAAACTCTAAAAGTTTAAGATTTCATTGTATATTCACAACTTATTATTATTTACCCTTTTGCAGTCGAATATTTAACTGCATTACTCAATAGATTCATTATCACTTATCTAATTCTATTTTTGTCACTATTGACAAATTGAGGTATATTATCATCGTAATTTAATTTAATATTTAATTCTTTTTTTTCTTTTTATATATCAAATATTGATATTGTTTTTTCAATTAACTTTTTCAAATTAAACTTTTTGAATACTAAACGAATTTTCCTATTTTATAGCTAAGCTTAATCCAATATATCATTAACTAAATTCAGTAATAATCTACAAGAATTTAGAGAAGGTTTTAAATATCTATCAGCCAAAGCTTTTTCAATTTAATCCTTTAGACATAATTACATATTTATTATTGCATTAAGAGGAGTTCTCATATCATGAGACACTTTACTTAAAATTTTCATGTTTTCTTTTGTATTATTTATTTAAGGTTCTTTAACATGTACAACTGGTTTTAATTTTTTTTAAAGAATAAAAAAATAATCTTATTAAGACGTTAGACATCTAAAAAAATTGGATTAGTTAGTATTTTCATTAATATATACTTTCTTAACAATTATAATATAATTAGATGATGTTTCATAAGTTTAATCTTACCAATTATTTTAAGTAGTTTTCAAGTGATTGAAAATTGCCTTGAATTCAAAAGTATTTTTTTCATCTATTAATTTTGGTTATATTCCTATTGTAATCTAATCTCTATTTGTTATTATACGATCACTTCTTTCATCTCCACCTCGAATGACATAATCATTCATAATGCTCTGAAAATTCTCTTATTCGTTTTCTGGATTAAAATTATTATCAAGAATTATGAATATGTCTGAACTTAATTACTTAATAATTTCTTCCATTTAATCAATTGTGTAAGATTGTTTTTTAAATAAACTTAAAAGCAAAAAGTAGCATATACAATTTCTCACAATACCCGTTGCTAAATAATTCATATCTGCAAAAGTAAAAGAAGATGAATGAATGCAAAATAAAATGAATATCATTATTCTTGTAAGCTTCTAGTTAAATTTGAGAATGCAAACTATTTGAATTCCAACATAAATCATCCAAGATCGATAAAAAAATTAGGAAACTATAAGTATTTATGCTAATTTAAGTATGTTGACTAAGGTCCTTAAAAGCTAATTTCTTGTTATTTGTTCAATTATAAATATTATGCCATGAAAAAATGCTGATGATAAACCTAATATTAAATATAATATCTCGTTAGTGATGTAAAATTAAAAGTGAAGTACAAGACTGTCAACTGCTAAGACTATTTATAAAATTTATTGGTCACTTAACATTTTAAATACTTATTTGATTTAATAAAAATAAAATCAGAAACAACATAAGCAGTGTCTATAACATGTATAATTATTTATTAAAGATGATTCATTTAAAAGAAATATACAAATAAATAATTAAGTATAATCATTTTATATAAATCTTAAATTAAGTTATTAAATTACAAAAAATTTTTATGCAAAGTGAATAATTAAATTATTTTACTTAAAAACTATTGCTAGAAGATCAGAAACTATAGAAATTGTTTTCTTCACTCTTAAGCTTTTGAAATTGGTAGGTTGGATGGAGTTCATTATGAAACAATAAAATGAATAATCTGGAAATTGTAGAAATCGTCAAAAAAAAGACAGTAATTAAAGACTTTAAGAAATTGGGATAGTTAAAATAGAGCAGAATATTATATAAAAAGATTTTAATATCCTTAGAAATCTTATGAGCAAAGCAATAAAAGAATTTGACTTTATAATTATTAAGAAAGCTATTGTGAGTATTAAAATAATTTTATTAAGAATCCTCAAGTGGATTTTGTTAATATCTACCCTAATGCTTTAGAAATTAGGTTTTATAGAAAAATATTCATAAATTAGATAAAAGTTTATTAAAAACGAATCTGGATTAAGCTATAAAATATTGAATGTTTAAATCGATAATTTTTAGAAGTAATTTATCTATGATTTGAATAAGAGGGAAAGTTATAAATTTATAGATTGATAATATTTTTTAAAGGAAATTTCACAATATAAATGTTGAATTTATTATTCATTAATATATAAATTTTAATATCTTTGACTTTTCTTCTTTATTTTATTAATCTAGGATAGGATAATGTATAAAGTTAAAGATATTTCTCAATTTTTAAGGTTCAATATTAAAGTGCTCAGCCCAAAACTATAAATTATACTAAGTATAAATGAAATAAATCTTACTAATTTAGGATCTTTGTTGTTCAAATATATAATTTTAGGAATTTCTGTTAATAAAATCCTTCCTTCTTCACTTTTATATATTTAAGTTTTATCGTCAATTTACAATTTTTCAAATTATTCAGCTTTTTTATATAATTCTTTTAATTCTTCTTAATGACTTGGAATTTGATGCATAATATCGCCCATAATTTGTACTTATTTGACTAAGTTTATGTCTTTATCTTTCCTATCAGAATATTGAACTGGTTAATCTCCTCCTATTTTTTCTTTGAGAGCTCTATTTGCTAAAGTTTATAGATAAAAATAAATACATTATTCGATTAATTCTTAGATATCTTATTTTTTATAATCAGCTAACACTTGATCTAATTTAGATTCATATGTATTGTGTGGAATTAGAATTGATTATGAAAAGTCAAGAGAATTTTTAATATGAGCTTCCCATTTTTCTGTCCATACTTTTCTTAATAATTCATGAGATTCTACAAAAGGAGGCATTTATAATTTATTTTATTCTTTCCTAATTTTAATTTTATTCAACTCCAAAAGATCATGATAATCATCATTAATTTTTGCTAATTCTTTATATCCTTCATATACCTCAAGATCTATTCCACTCAAATCTTATCTCAATAATAAATTCTCAATAATAGCATCAATATCTGGAAATCCTTATTTTAATTTCTATAAAATATAATTTATAATATTCTACCATTTCTATCCAATCATCATATTTATTACAAAAGTGAACACATTTATTATAAACAAACATCATCATTTCTCTTTATTCATTTAGAATAGTGACAATAGGATCATCCGATTCAGGTATTCTACTCTTTTCTATAATTTAGATTACACTTGTCTCTTAGACATCTAAAGTAGGTCTATTTTCTTGAATTAATCTTTATTTATATTCTTCTAATTCTCCTATTTCTTCTTAAAATAATTCTGGCACAACTTCATACAGTTTTTCTCTTTGAATTGGCAGATTATTCATAACATGATAATGAACAGTCTCAATATTTTTCATTGTTTCAGGATTCAATACTAATCCTGAAACATGTCTATGTTAAAATTCAATATAATTAATCATGGTTAATACTGTCTTTTTCTCAATCCCTCTCAAAATAACCATATTAGGTTCTAAAATTGCAATATCATTCTCTAAAATTTTTAATTCCTCTTTTTCTTTATCTATTTAAGTTAATTAATTATTAATCTCCTCTAATTCCTTAAGAAGTGATTTTCTTCTTTCTTCATCCAAATAAGCATCTTTATTTATAGAGTTATTTTCAAGAGTAGCATTAGTTGAAACATAATCAATCTAACTTGATTCAAATTGTTTAATTAATGCAATTTCTTTTTCTAAAACTCTTTTTTTCAATTTATTCTTATATTCAATCAATTGCAATCTCTACTTTCTCCTCTCTTTCTCAAACTTTTCAAATTCATTTTAAATATCAACATGTTTATACAACCTTTGCTTTCCTGGAGTAGGTGCACTTCTTAGATAACTATTAAAATTAGTTTATAAGAATCTATGCCAAGTTTAATATAGTTTTTATTTAATTGACATATATAAAATAATGAAATTAATTAATGTATTATTAATCATATCTGTCACCTTCTTAATTCCTTTTATAGAATAAACTAACTGCATTACTTTTTTATATGAAACTAAGTATTGCAAAATGCAAACTTTTAACCAAATTTACTAGAGATCATTAGATTATTCATTCCTAGCGGCAAATTTATAAGCCTTTTTACGAAAAATTGGGTGACAAAAATAATTTTTGTGTTTTGGCTGTGCCATTCCTTAGGTATTAATTTTAGCTTAAAAGAAGTTTTTAGATGCGGATGGTAGTGTTCAAATATTTCAAAAATTTATTTCAATTAACTAAAATTTTTTTTATGGTTGATAACCATTTTTCTAAGATCTTACATTTTTTTTCGATTTATCGTTAGGTTATCGGTTAGATTCATTTTTAATGTTAACAATAAGCACTTTTAATTCATATTAACCAAATGGATAATTTAATGATAGCAATTGTTTTTCTTAGCTATGATTTCTAGTTTTATTTCTTATACGTCAAATTAATAAGATAAAAAAATGAAGAAAAAAATGGAGAAAAAGAAAAACTAGGAAAGAATAGGAAATATGGTTATAGATTATTTTTTTAATAAAAAAAGTTAATACTGTAATTTTTGCATCAATTTAGATTTTGATTTTCTTGAGTCATTCTTTTCACGTAATATTTATTTTTCGTAATTGTTAGCAAAACAAAAAGGTCAAATTTTCAACTGCTATCNTGGCAGATTATTCATAACATGATAATGAACAGTCTCAATATTTTTCATTGTTTCAGGATTCAATACTAATCCTGAAACATGTCTATGTTAAAATTCAATATAATTAATCATGGTTAATACTGTCTTTTTCTCAATCCCTCTCAAAATAACCATATTAGGTTCTAAAATTGCAATATCATTCTCTAAAATTTTTAATTCCTCTTTTTCTTTATCTATTTAAGTTAATTAATTATTAATCTCCTCTAATTCCTTAAGAAGTGATTTTCTTCTTTCTTCATCCAAATAAGCATCTTTATTTATAGAGTTATTTTCAAGAGTAGCATTAGTTGAAACATAATCAATCTAACTTGATTCAAATTGTTTAATTAATGCAATTTCTTTTTCTAAAACTCTTTTTTTCAATTTATTCTTATATTCAATCAATTGCAATCTCTACTTTCTCCTCTCTTTCTCAAACTTTTCAAATTCATTTTAAATATCAACATGTTTATACAACCTTTGCTTTCCTGGAGTAGGTGCACTTCTTAGATAACTATTAAAATTAGTTTATAAGAATCTATGCCAAGTTTAATATAGTTTTTATTTAATTGACATATATAAAATAATGAAATTAATTAATGTATTATTAATCATATCTGTCACCTTCTTAATTCCTTTTATAGAATAAACTAACTGCATTACTTTTTTATATGAAACTAAGTATTGCAAAATGCAAACTTTTAACCAAATTTACTAGAGATCATTAGATTATTCATTCCTAGCGGCAAATTTATAAGCCTTTTTACGAAAAATTGGGTGACAAAAATAATTTTTGTGTTTTGGCTGTGCCATTCCTTAGGTATTAATTTTAGCTTAAAAGAAGTTTTTAGATGCGGATGGTAGTGTTCAAATATTTCAAAAATTTATTTCAATTAACTAAAATTTTTTTTATGGTTGATAACCATTTTTCTAAGATCTTACATTTTTTTTCGATTTATCGTTAGGTTATCGGTTAGATTCATTTTTAATGTTAACAATAAGCACTTTTAATTCATATTAACCAAATGGATAATTTAATGATAGCAATTGTTTTTCTTAGCTATGATTTCTAGTTTTATTTCTTATACGTCAAATTAATAAGATAAAAAAATGAAGAAAAAAATGGAGAAAAAGAAAAACTAGGAAAGAATAGGAAATATGGTTATAGATTATTTTTTTAATAAAAAAAGTTAATACTGTAATTTTTGCATCAATTTAGATTTTGATTTTCTTGAGTCATTCTTTTCACGTAATATTTATTTTTCGTAATTGTTAGCAAAACAAAAAGGTCAAATTTTCAACTGCTATCAAGCTTCTAAAAAGTAATTTAAAACTTAAATTATAATGAATAAAAAATTTAGAAAGCAAGTAGATACGCTAAATGTTGGGAGAAATTAGAAGATGAGAAAGAAAGGTTTAAAATTTTAAAACTCATACATTAGTCTACATAGTTAAAAAAAATAAATTATTTTAGAATTCAATTTAAATTTATTTATTGTATAACAACACTTAAATGGAACAATATAAAATAATAAATGAAATAACTTAATTAAATATTCTAATTATAAAGATATTAAATTCTCAAAGCAGCTAACCCTTAAATCCAATCCATTTAGAAAATTGATTTGATGAATTTAAAAATATCAAATGCAATTATAATATATAATATTTTCGATAAGCTAAAATTATGAAAGATAAAAATAGAAATGGAAAGATTTAGAATAAAAATACTCAGTATAGAAAGTTAAAAAAAGGAAAATATTTCAGAAAAACTAATAAAAATGGAAATGTTTATCAAGTTGCCAATATAATAACTATCTAAAATTATAGGATACATCAATGAATTCAAACTCATTTTGTAGCTTAATTAATATTCCCACAAAATAAATGTATGACAATCACAAACTATCTAAAATAAAATTGAACATTACTTAAATTTATCACTAATTTACTCAATTATCTTTAAAAGGATTCTGAAAAAAAAATTAATCCTGTTAAAGTTGATGGCTCATTGATTATTAAAACTTATGAAGAAGTAATTTAAATTAAATTTTTACTCAATTTTAATTAAAAAATACTGATTCTTGAATATTTGATTTAGAATTATCAAATAGAGGATGATTGGAAACCTTTTTACAAGCAACCGGACTAAAAAGCATTTACCTTTTTAAATTAAATTAATACAACATAATAAATGAACAATAAAGACATAGCTATATTACAAATTTCACAGTTGGTTTTCCTTTTTAGGAGAACCATCAATGAATATTAGCATCAAACCTAAAATTTTTTAATTTAATATTTCTGTTTGAAATGATATCATTAAAGAATTTCTTATCTATAAAATCAAGTTATTAACATATCTAAATAAAGAAACTATCACTGTCCGATTAGCAGAATTTGAAACTGAAATACCATATAGTGAGTGCTCTTGATAAAATTAAACAATTTGTTGTAATTATAAAAAATTTAATAAATTATATCATACTTAATGTAATTAAATAAATATATATGTACAATATATATATATATATATCAGTTTATTTTATTACTTAATCCTGCTTCTTTTATTATTTATTCTAAGTTTCTAACATGCAATTATAATTATTCAGGAGACATTTATGAAATTTAATCATCTTTTTATTTCATTACTGAACTTCCTCTTATTTATTTTCTAGGAGTGACTCCTTAACTTTTAGTTTCTATATTTTATTTTGAACCTTACTATTAGTAATAGCTTTCTAAACATTCTATCTTCTTTTGCAATTCTTACATTTTACGTACATCTACTTAAATGATATTTTCATATATCACTATTTCAGCATTTAATTTTTAAAGTTTAGCTATCTGATCTTTTAAATCTTTTATCTCCTATTAAGTATTCTCCTTTTAACAATTTATTTCAACATCTTTATTTTCTTTTTCCTTTTATAATTCATTATTAACTTTTTCTGCTTATTTTAACTATTCTTAAAGTTCTTTTACTATTTTCCCTTATTTTTAAAACATTGAATCCTTTTTCTTAAATTCCTCTATTTATTTAGCAAAGTTTTCTATTTGCTGATCTTTAGATAGATCATTTTATTCCCATTCTGATAATTATTCATTTGTCTCTTTTATCTACTTTTTTAAATCTTATTCTTTTTTTTCAGAATCTTATTATTATTTCTTTATTTTTTCAGTTTATAAATCTATTTATTATTATAGCTTTTTAACCTGTTCTTCTAATTTCTTTTAATTCTAGTTTAATTGTTAAGCTTACTTTAATTCTTAATTCGATTAATTTATTTCATTTTAAAGTTTTTCTATTTCTTCTTTTTTTGCTTTTGTATCTCTATCAATTTGTTACTATAGCTTTTTAATTTATTCTTCATGTTTTTTTTAATTGCTAATCTAATTCTATAAATTCTTTAGCTCTTCTTCTTTCTAATTAAGTGTAATCTTAAGTTTCTCAACTTCATCCTTCAAAAGTTTATTTTAATTTAAATCTTTTGAAATTTAATCGTTTTTCTTATTTAATTCTCTAAGTTAATCTTACTGTTTTTTCAAATTCTCATCTTTCACTTTAATTTATTACTCTTAATTAATTATTGTATCTTATAGTTTCTTTAATTCTTATTATTAAGCTTCATTTTATTTTTTCTATGAATTTGCTAATTGTTTTTATTGTTATAATTCCTTATTTTCCTCTTAAACTTTCTTTAAACTCTACTCTTTACCCTTTAATTAATTTTCAAGAGTTATTATCTATTATTTACAACTTTTTAATTCAGCCAATTATTTTTCTTTTGTTTCTAAGAGTTATTTTAGATTTTCTATTTCTTCTTCATTAACTTAGATTTTTTATTTTTATTCTTCTAAAATTTTAATTTAATTGTTTAATTAATCATTTTTTTAAATTGATTCAATTTTTTAATCTAATATTTATTATATTAAATCTTATTTATTCTATGATTCTAATTAAGTTGCAAAGTTTTTCAATTCATCCATTCTATACGAATTTAGTTCACTTAAAGTAGTCCCATCATCACTTTATGGAATTTGTTCAATTTTCTTTTATATTTCTTATCTATGTGATTCCATTTCTTATTATTCTTTTTATTCTAATTCAGTTTATTGAAATTAAAGTTGCTTAATCTTTTGAGATGATACATTAATATTTTAAATTAATTATTCTATCTCTTATTTTTATAATTAGAGTTATTTTAGTAATGCCTAAATTTATTATTCTTTCTCAATTAATTTATCATTCTATTCAGCCTCTTATTTTCTCATATTTGTTTAGAGTTCAGCATTCGATAAAATCTATTTTTAACTTATAATAATAATTTCTTAATCTTTTCCTTTCATTTATGTTTCTAATATTATAACTTACTATTCTAATTTTGCTAATTGGTTTATCAATCCATCTATTTATTCTTTTAGGACTAAATTTTCAGATTAAATATTCAAAGTTTTATCCAAAGGTCTGGATGAAATTAAATTTTGTAATTTCTTAATTTCATACTCTTATTTTGCTAATAAATCATTTTGTTCATCAATTTATTAATAATTTCTTTAATTTTCTAGCTCTCTTTCTGTAATTAATTCTTTTTACTTATTGCTCACATCTTTTAATTGGTCTTATAGTTTGTTAATTTAAAAATCTTTAATTTTCAACTATTATTCATATTTTTCAATCATTTCAACTTAAACATCTGAATTAATTATATTTTGCTCTAATTCTAATTTTAATTAAATAATCTAATTCTCTAAATCATATATTTTATTTTAACTTTATTCTTTATCTTTTAGACTTTTATTTTCAAGCTCTTTTGTTTTTAGTTATTATTGAAGCAATGCAATTTTTGCTTTTAAATCTTCTTCCTTTTAATCTTTCAATTATAAATTTTATTATATTTCCTTTTTTTCTTCTATAACAGATTATAAATTAGTTTGCAATTTATTCTTCTCTTTAATTTAATCCTACAGTTTTTTAAGTTCTAAATCTTTTTATTTAATCTAATTTTATATTTAAAAAACTTGTTGTTATTATATAATAAGTTCTTCATTCCTTAGATTTTCAAGGGCATTCAATTTATCTTCATAAATTTATAAATCATCTTGTTACTTAATTATATTCTTTTTATGTTCTGATTCCTTTTTTCTAATATTTCTATTATGAGATTTAATTTCATTATCTTATTGATCAATTAATAATTATTTTTCTTAAATTTTATATTCTAAATCTTTGATTAAATTAACAAGTTTTTCATTTTCATTATCTGCAATTTATTTTTAATAAAGGAGATCATTATATTATTTTTCTTTGATTTATAATTCTTACTATATTTTTTCATATAGATATAAATATGAATCTTAATCAGAAATTTAAGAACGAGGACTCTTTTATTCATTAAATCCTTTTGCTTAAGATATAAATTTTCCAGTTTAAAAATCAAAATTAGATCTTCTTTTAACAGTTGTTTCTATATCATTATTTAATTCTAAATGATTTTATTCTATTTTAATATATTATTGCTTATTTTAAAGTATATTTTATTTTTGTATTATTTCATTTCTAGATGAATTGAGACTATAATTTTTCTTCAATTAATCAATAATATTATTTTTTTCATCAAGTTCTTATTATAATTTATATATTTTTTTTTTTTGTTCTTCTAATTATAATGATTGAGTTATTTTCTCCACTTACAATTATTCCATTTAGATTAAGATTTATTTATTATGGTTTTTTGATAATTCATCATCTTTTTGATGTATAATCTTATTCATCTCTTCTATTTTCTATTATAAATCTTCAATTATTGTTTCATATTATTAAACTTGATGATTATTTTCAGATTTTGTATATGATCCTCTCTAACTTTCAATATATTTTTTATTAACCAAGTCTAATTCATGTATTAATTTTTAATTAAGATGTTCTAAACTTTCGATTTTATCAATCTAGCACGTTATTGATAATATTTTACATAGTCTTTTTAAGTTATTTCTAACTGTAAGTCTTCTTCAAAATGCTACTGATAATTTGCTAGTTCTCTATCCTTTTAAACTATGATTTCTTTCAAGGTTGATAGTTCTTTTTCTAGATCAAAGAGATTTTTTTAATTTAATGAAGAACATTTCTAATTTTTACATCTTTTGATTTATTCACATAACTATATATTAATTTCAGATAATTCTTAATTGTTATTATAAAGAATATCAATATTTTCCTTCAGTTAATCATTTTCTTAAATTTTCTCTTTTAACAGTAAAGTCTAAATGAAATCTAAATGATAAAAAGTACCAATTTTTCATTTGCATTAATAACTGCATTAAGTCTTTGATCCATATCATCAAAAGTATTAGATGATTTTGATGGAGAGTATGTATAATCATACTATCGGTACATATATTTAATTTTATTTAATATAAACAACTCTAATAAAACAAAAATATTGTATCATTTGATTATAAATAATCATAATAGTTTTTCAAGAGTTTAACATAATAATGTAAATTACAGTTCTTCTTCTCTATCTTCCGAATCAAATAAAGACTACTTAAATTCTATTTCATTCTTTTTCAATAGTGATTAAGTATGTGCTTTTGACATCTTAGTACTACCACTTGTATCATCATGTTAACTAAAATAATTACCATTAGCTTTTTAAATCTTTTCTCGATTCAATTATTAATTAGTATTAGATATACGAAATTTAGTCTAAATGGTTTTATTAGTAACTTACTGATGGGGTTATTGGATTTAAACTTGGCTAACTCTTTTCTCTTGTAAGTTATCTGGATATCAAAGGTCTAGGCAACGATTTTCTTGAAAAGTTAAATTATGAATGTGTATTCATTAGGTTCATTATATTTATTTTATAATTAATTTCATATTTTAATATAAAAATTGATATAGATAAATTCCCTTTAGAATTTACAAATAAAATATTTTTAATTTAAGATTTTGCTTTTAGAATAATTATCAATAATTTATATTTCAAATAAATTTCTATATGAATTACATTATCTCTGGATCATGTCCTTACAATAATGAAATGCATTCATCAATAATTGCTATTTATTAGCTTCTATAATCACTCAAACCATTATGACTATTCTAAGCATCATTGCAAGATTATTGCCAATCTGAATTTTCTTTTATTTTTAAATTAACTAAGTCTTAATATATAGCAATTTTGTTATTTAATTCTAGTAATTATTATTATGATTATTGCACATCAGCCCTTAATTCAGCAATTTTTGTACTTAATCTAGTATTTGCAAATTCAAAACGAATTCTAATTTTAAATTATTTATTTACTTAGTCTTTATAAAATCTGCTTCTCTTTGATCATCAGCAATCATTTCTAATTTCTAAACTTAATAAACTTCATCTATCAAATCATCAATTATTCTTATAACTTTTTCTTGACTTGTTCCTTATTAAATTAAAGAAAGAGTTTAATGTATCAAAGTATAAAACATTGATGATTTTTAAATTTAGTTTACTATTATTAATTTCTCAATAATTACAAATATTTTCTTTATGGTTTTTCAATTAAATAAAAGCTGATGGATCTGTTTTAATTGAAGTAATTATTATTTTAGCTTCACTCAATGCTCCAACAATAGATGTTAATTCATCTCTTTTATTTTCAAATTATTATCTTGATTCTTATCTTTATTAAATCAACTTATTAATTCTATCATTATTTCTCTATTCTTCACCTTCTTTATCTTCAGCTTAATGTTTTTTATCTAATTATTTTTATTCTAGTGGACCAACCTATTCTTAAGCTTATGCCAATTTAGTTTATGAATCTGAAATTATTTATGAATTTTAAGAAATGTGACTATCACAAGTTTATAATCTTTCATTTAAAAGTCCAGAATCTTCATCTTAATCATTCTATATTCCCTTTTTTAAGTCTTACAATAAATCTATTGTCTTTCCAAATGAAGCTGGTTCGTCATTTAAAGTTAATTATATTGCTTAAAGCACTGTTTTTCCATATTCATTTTATGATATTTCATATATTGATTTAGTGTCTATAACACTAATTATCAGAAATATCAACACTAATGATGTTGTTCTCATTAAAAACGAATATTAATAATAATAATATTCAATATTATAATGAAAATATTGAATATCGATAAATTATAAAATCAATAAAATAATATAACACAAAAACTTTTATAGGAATTTGCAGATAAGAATTCAATAGAATTTACAGAATTAATTAAATAAAAATATGAGGATAGATAAGTTTTGAAATAAATTATTATTCAATATGAACCTATTGTTAAGTAAATTTATTATTAAAAATCAAAGCAAAATATATGCTGAAGTTTTAGGATTTAAAATGCAACAAATGAAAGACAATTTAGATATTCAAAGTATAAATACAAGAGAATAAGTAATTGCAATGATGATACATATTGAGGAAGTTTTAGAAGAAATAGAAAAACATTTTCAGATTCCTTATAACAAATAATACTTTGAGGAAGCAAGTAATAAATTTTAGATATTATTAGTTTATGAGATTACAATTCCAATAATTGATCAAGATGAGGGAACAAATAATTAAGAGTGTTGGTGTAAGAAATGCACAATCTCATGATTTAAGTTTATTCTCATAATGTATAAATTAATATAAATTAACTATTTATAAAAATTCACTATTTATCTGATACAGAATTATTTTATCGATGTTAAGTAAATTTCTATTATATTTAAAATTAGTTCTAATTAAATTTTAGAGGTGGCTTTGCAATTTATTAAGAATTTTGAATATTTGAACAAGGTGCAAGTATTTTGAATTAATTTTATTAATTCTGATTTTAAAATTAAAGTGGAGCATTTGAATTAGTCATCTAATAATTTGTATTAATAATGGCTGACTAGTTTATTTAAACTGGAGTTTTCAAATCCAAATTTTTCTTAGCGAATTAAAAATTATTGTTAATAAATTATGGTTTTCTGTCAACACTAAATGATCTTTTTTCTTCAATTTCTTTTTTTATTTAATCAATATTAATTCTGTCATTTGGATTTCTTTATAGCATTCGTTTAAGCAAATTCTTGTATTTCAATTCAAGATCTTTTAAGTTATCTATTTTTTGATTTATATCAAGATTCAAAATATTATTATATATTTAAACGACCGTTACACCTTAAAATATAAAAATTAAATCTACCATTAAAAAGAGGAGTGTTAGTAAATAATTCATACATTACAGACCCAAATGCCCAAATATCTATACTTGATGAATATAATTATTGTTATTCATTATTTTATAATTATTCTGGGGCTAAGTAATACGGAGTTCCAACTTATTTAGTTTACAGTTTATCTAATTCTTTAGATGTGCCAAAATCACAAATTTTATAAATCTCTTAAGTTTGACCTTGATCTTATAATTCATAAATAAGTATATTTTCTGGTTTAATGTCTCTATGAGCTAAACCTAATTTATGAAGCTCATATATGCCATTTATTATTTCTTTCATAACATATCTTGCATCTTTTGGTGAGATGGTTTTTTTTTAAATTTGATCATAGAGTGAAACACGACAATATTCCATCACAATATATATTAAATTCTGCTATTCTTCATAATCAAATATATTAACAAGATTTTTAAATTTTCTGCCTAAAAATTACTTTACTAATATTTTTTCAGATTCGGTAATTTTATTTTGAATTTTTATTGCTACTATTTGATTATTGGGAAATTGTTTAGCTTTATAGACTTTACCAAATGAACCTTCTCCTATTCGATCTAATACTTAATAATTTTTTGAATTGATTGTTAATTATGATGGATCAAACATTTTAACAATTTTTTATTATTATTTTTTAAATTAATCAGTTTAAATTTCAAAAAATACTTAATGAACATAATTAAAAATTGATTTTATTTTGAAGAAAGTTTTTAATGGTTAATCATGGAATTTTTAGTTGGCAATCAGAATAAAGTTTTTTTAAACTAAAAATCTACTACAAAAAAATGAAGTTGCCTATTTGATTGTGTTTTAATAAATTAAAACATAAGGAAATATTTTGTGTTAATTGTTTTTTTAGTAAATTGATAAAACAATCAGATAATCATCAAGAACTTTTCAACTAAAACCAAAAAAATTCAAGGAAAATAATCAGAATTCGATGAAATTGATACAAATTGCATCTAAATATTTATATTTTTGATGCTATTTTCAATTGAACTTACCTATTTCATTTTTTTCATTTCATTATATATTATATTTAATTTTAAGAAGTATTATTAATCAGTTAGATAATTTATTTCAAAAAAATTAAATATGAGAAAGAAAATTGAGAAAACAAAAAAAAGTACTTCTTAATCAAATATAAGAACCCTGGACAGATTATGAAGACTCTTAGGTTATGTAGTTAGTTGAATTGTATGGTCCTCATAAATGGACTTTTATTGCCTCCAAATTACCAGGAAGAATTGGTAAATAATGCAGAGAAAGGTAGTTATCTTAATGAAATAATGAAAGATGGCATAATCATTTGAATCCATTGATAAAGAAAACACCTTGGGATCTTGAAGAAGAATGGATTTTATTTCTATATCATAAAGCAATAAGTAATAAATGGGCAGAAATTGCTAAGCATTTAGAAGGCAGAACTGATAATGCTATAAAAAATCATTGGAATTCAGGTATGAAAAAAAGAATTCCAGAATTCAATGAAAAACTTTAGAATATTAAATAATAGTATATACTCAAAGGGTTGTATCTTATAATTTTATGAAGAAAGGGCTTCTTATTTTGATTAGTTTCCCATTGAATTTGAAAAAAAGGCACTTGAGATCATATTTTTAAATAAAACTTATGTTAGTTTATTAACAGATTCAGAAGAAGAAATTGAAGAACCTAAAAGATAGTCTGTCTTCTAAAGTAGAGAAAGTACAACTTTAAGAAAATAAAAATATGTAATTTTTATTATTTTATTAAAGAATGATTCAAAAATAAGGACAATATTGAAGCATCCTAGAAGAAATAGAATGCATAAAAAATATCTTCTTTTCAAAAAGCAACAAAAAGAAAATATCAATTCAAGTAAATAACATCATATGTAATGGACATAAACACCATAAAAATATGAAAAGTAATTAATATTTTAATGATTTTTATTAGTGATGATTATTATTATACACCTGCTGCTTTCAATAAATAAAGAAGATTAAGTCATAGCAGTTATAAATATAGTTAACATTAAAGCTATGTATTTAAACGTTAAAATAATATAGTTGAATGAATCCTTTATGGAAAGAGAGGAACTCAAATAGAATCTATTCATTTGAACAAAATTTTGTGAGAAATCAATTTTTTCATTTCTTTATTTGGAATAAATAAAGAAATTATACAATAATTATATTAAAAAAAAAGTAATAAGGTTTCTTTCCTCTTAAAAATTGATTTGCATCCTGATATTCTAAGTTTAAAAGAATTTAACTTGCCCTGAAATCTATGGTATGAATTCGTAAAGAAAAATTGAATTAGTAAATTAAAATCGGTAAATAACATCATTTATTATGCTTGGAAATCAAACGACATTATATTGAACCAAATGATACTATTAGTGAAATAAAGATTATAGGAGAATCAGAATAATCTCAAAGAAATGAATTACTCAATAAGATGTAAACAACTTAAGAATTTATAATGTATGATATATTTAATTTATATTATTAAATTTTTTCTAAGAAATATGAAAAGCTGTAATTTAATTAAATTCTATTATGATTATGTTGATTGTTCAGTAATGCTTTAGGGTTAATTAGCATAAATATTTAAAATTGATTAACATGAAAAAATACTAAGAAATTTACCTATTATTATATTTATATTCCAAATATCCTGATAATTAAAAAGGAGGATTTGGAATAGATTCTATCATAAAAAAAAAAAGTAATAAAGAATAAGAGATAATAATGATTAAGGTTTCATTAAATTAGCATAATTTATATTTATCCAAATTATTTATTCTAATGCATTTTAAATAGTATTGGAAGAATAATTAGTTTTGTAATTTTCATCTAACAAAAATTTATAGCCAAATTATTTAGTAAAATATGCAAGACAACTATGAATTATTATTTTAATTAGAATGATAAACCTCTTTAATATAAAATAGAAGTATTATATTATTATAATTAAAGGACTAGTATTGAATTGATTGATAAAATCTATAATAAAAAGTCTCTGTTAACTTTTACTTTTTTGAAGTTTCCTCATTTTATAAAGATTAAGTCATTTTAATTTTTATTAAAAATACTTTTATAAATTTGTACCTAACAATAAATTAATATCAAGTATTAATAAAAAATTGTCTCATTAAACTTCGTATCTTGATTCTAAAAATGACATCTTCTTAATTAATTAATAGTTTTAAATTAATAATATAAAGATAAAACGAGATTCTTTTTTAAATAGGACTGAAAGCACATTTATAAATAAAGAAAGAACAAAAAAAAAAGAACTTATATTAAGAAATTGGGGTGATGTTAAATTTAGCTAATTAGATAACAACAAAAAATTAAGATTTAAATTCGGTTAAATAGTTCTTGATTCTAAAGATTTTGAAATTTTCTTGAATAAAGATGGTATATAAAACATGGTGGATAAGACTTTAATTTACTAAAGAATTTGAGAAAAGAAAGATAATTATAAAGAGTCATTTATGAATAGATTTTCGATTAGAATATAGAGTAGATATATCTTTGATAAATTATAAAAATTTAGCAAAGAAAAATAAGTATAATATTTTTTGAATGTTTTTGCTTTAATTCCTCTTGGCGAGTTTGCTGCTACAGAGCCAATTCAGTAATATTATTTCAAAAAAAAGTAAAGAATATTTTATAGATAAAATTTAATAAATAGAAGTAATAGAAAAAGTAAATTGATTAGTGAATAAATATTTTTTTTAAATATAATACAAATGCAAAGCAATCAATAAAACTAAAATATGCAAGCTTTTACAAATGACAATTCATTGCAATTTAACAATCCTAAAGTTAATTTAGTTAATAAAAATTAATAACAAATATTAGCATCACAAGTCTAAAATCATAATAATCCTGTTATTCCATAAGTATTTCACTTTATGGGATAAAATTCTATTTAATAATAATAAATCCGATAAAATATACAATAACAACCTTTTTTTAACATTGAAAATTATGATTTACTCACAATTTCTGGAATTGAGTATAGAAAAATGAGACTATTAGGTAAAGGTACTTTTGGTAGTGTTTATCAGATTTACAATGAATAGAATAATTAATTTTATGCTTTGAAGATATAGTCATCCATTTTGAAAACTGAAGAAGAAATTTTACTAAAGCTAAAAAATAAAATCTTTAAAAATTTAGTAAACACAATAGAATTTGAAAAACATAATGAAACTGGAGAATATTTTGTCCTTATGGAGTTTTGTGAAAAAAGCTTATAAAATGAAATAGATTTAAATCTAATTAATTATTAAGAAGCTAGATATATGATTAAATAAATTGCGAATGGAATTAAGGAACTTCATAATGAGAAAATTATTCACAGAGATTTAAAGCCAGAAAACATACTAGTTTTTTAAAAAATAGACTAAACTACTAAATTGAAATAAAAAATTTATAAAATATGCGATTTTGGTTTATCAAGTGATAGAAATTTAGCAATAACCTAATAATGTGGAACAGCTCACTATATGGCTCCAGAGCAAATTAAGCTTTAAAATTAAGAAGGATATAATGATTCAGTTGATATTTGGGCTTTTGGCACAGTTATTTTTGAAATATTTTCTAGATAAGTCATGTTCATGGAAAAAAACAAATAAGAAATTTACAAATCTATTCTCAATATTAAATAAGAAGAGATAGATAAAAAAATAGAAAATGCTTTATCTATGCTTAACGAAAAATACATTTAACTAGTTAAAGGTATGGTTCGTATTGACCCTTCAAGTCGAATGAAAATTAATGAAATTTTAGAAGTTTTATAAAGATAAGACGTTTTTAAAACAGTTTTAAATGTAAATAAAAAAAATATATTTCAAGAAATAATAAATGAAACAAAGAAGTAATTCAGAAGGAAACATGAGACAAAATAATGATCAACTTTAAAACCAGATATAAAATGAACACTTTTTATAGTAATAATAACATTAGGATTTCATTTCAAAAAAGAATACATTAAAAATTGAAGAGTAAAAGCCAATTTAATAGTTTATATAAATTACTAAAAATCGATAACAATAATAAAACATTTAGAACTCTTAAGAGGTAAACCCCAATTAATATGTTTAATAAAATCATTATAATATTTAGTAATAATAAAACAATTTTAGAACTCAAGAGGAAAAACAAAATTAATATCCTTAATAAATTCATTAAAATATTTAGAAATAATAAAATGTTTTTAGAACTCAGGAGGAAAAAAAAAATTAATAGCCTTAATAAATTCATTAAAATAATTAGCAATAACAAAATGTTTTTAAAATTCAGGAGGAAAAACCAAATTAATAGCCTTAATAAATTCATTAAAATATTTAGCAATAATAAAATGTCTTTAAAACTCAAGAGGAAAAACCAAATTAATTGCCTTAATAAATTCAATTAAAATTATAATAATAAAAAAATGTTTTTAGAACTCAAGAAGAAAAACCAAATTAATAATTTTAATAAATTCACTATAATATTTAGTAATAATAAAACAATTTAAGAAATTAAGATGAAAAACCAAATTAATAGCCTTAATACATTCATTAAAATATTTAGGAATAATAAAATGTTTTTAAAACTCAAGAGGAAAAACCAAATTAATTGCCTTAATAAATTCCTTAAAGTCACTAACAATAATTAAACGTTTATAATTCTCAAGAGGATAAAACAAATTAATAATTTTAATAAATTCATTATAATATTTAGCAATAATAAAGTGTTTTTAAAACTCAAGAGGAAAGACCAAATTAATTGCCTTAATAAATTCCTTAAAGTCACTAACAATAATTAAACGTTTATAATTCTCAAGAGGATAAAACAAATTAATAATTTTAATAAATTCATTATAATATTTAGCAATAATAAAGTGTTTTTAAAACTCAAGAGGAAAGACCAAATTAATTGCCTTAATAAATTCCTTAAAGTCACTAACAATAATTAAACGTTTATAATTCTCAAGAGGATAAAACAAATTAATAATTTTAATAAATTCATTATAATATTTAGCAATAATAAAGTGTTTTTAAAACTCAAGAGGAAAGACCAAATTAATTGCCTTAATAAATTCCTTAAAGTCACTAACAATAATTAAACGTTTATAATTCTCAAGAGGATAAAACAAATTAATAATTTTAATAAATTCATTATAATATTTAGCAATAATAAAGTGTTTTTAAAACTCAAGAGGAAAGACCAAATTAATTGCCTTAATAAATTCCTTAAAGTCACTAACAATAATTAAACGTTTATAATTCTCAAGAGGATAAAACAAATTAATAATTTTAATAAATTCATTATAATATTTAGCAATAATAAAGTGTTTTTAAAACTCAAGAGGAAAGACCAAATTAATTGCCTTAATAAATTCCTTAAAGTCACTAACAATAATTAAACGTTTATAATTCTCAAGAGGATAAAACAAATTAATAATTTTAATAAATTCATTATAATATTTAGCAATAATAAAGTGTTTTTAAAACTCAAGAGGAAAGACCAAATTAATTGCCTTAATAAATTCCTTAAAATCACTAAAAATAATAAAACATTAAGAAATCTTAAGAGGATAAACCTAATTAATAATTTTTATAAATTCATTAAAATATTTAGTAATATTAAAACAATTTTAGAAATTAAGAGGATAAGCCATATTAATAGTTTATATAAAACCAATAAAATTAAATCTAATAATTAAATATTTATAGTTCCGAAGATGAAATGTAAACTAATAAGCTTTTAAAAATTCCATAAAATTAAAGCCCTAATTATTAAAATTCGTAAACTGAAGAGGAAAAACTTTAAAAATAACCTTAATAAATTTCTCATATTTAATAATAATAGTTAAACATTTTAAATTTTTAAGAAGAAAACCAAAATAAATAATTTTAGTAAATCCCTTAAAATTAACTGTTTTAATAAAACACTTTAAATCTTAAAGAGGAAAAACCAAATTAACAATTTTATTAATTTCCTTAAAACCAACTGAATTAATAAAACATTTTTAATACTGAAGCTGAAAAGCATAGTTAATAATTTTAATAGTCTCCTTAAAATATATAACAATAATAAAACATTTAGTAAAACATTTCTAGAACTTATGAGGATAAGATAAATTAATAGTTTTTATTAAACCAATAAAATTAAAAGTAATAATAAAATATTTTAAAAATTGAAACTGAAAAACAAAATGTATAATCTTAAAAATTTCCTTAAAATTAATAACAATAAAACAATTTCAATCTTAAAGATGATAAGCCAAAATAATAAGCATTTCCTAAAAATGATGAACAGATGGCAAATTTATATTTAAACTAAAATAATTCTTAAAATTGCTAAATTAAAGATTTTAAAGAGGATATAACCAATAAAATTTCCCTATAATGTTTTCCGAATTAAAATCCATAGATATGATAATAAAGATAGATTGGTTAATATATAAAATTCAATATTTTTTCTTATAAAATTAGAGATTAATTTATAAGATCTTATTTATATCATAAATATTTACAATTTTTCTGATAATTACTTTATTTTAAAATTTCAAAAAAAATATTATAAATGGTTAAATCAAATAATATGAAAATTATCTATAAAAATTAGATTTATTAAAAAATACTTTCAAAAACAATCATTTGAGTTCGTAATGAGTTAATCAGCTTTGTTTTTTAATTCTTAAAAAATTTCATCTTAACCTTTTTATTAGTTAAACATTTAAATCAATTTATTGGCAAATTACTTATCTTTTATTCTAGTTAATATTCTAACTTTTTTTTAAATTAAAATATCTATATATTTATGATGCGAACTTAAATTTGATAAATCCAGCAATTATTCATGATGGTTTTATATCTAATTCTATTGAATTATATGAAAACTTTAATCTTATTGATTTACATTATCAGGTTTGATTTCAATTTATTAGGACTTCTATTTCGGATTCTATTCTTAAGTAAACTCATCGATTTGTTGACTATTCTATGATTCTAAGGGATTTTCTAGGGTTTCTAAATTCAAAATATGTTTTTACATTTATGATTAGTCTCCATTTATCCTACTTGAGATTCCATTGAAATTTCTCCAAAATTTTATTTTTAGTTTAAAAACTTTTACTTTTTCTCTTTGAATTTTTTGCTATCTAAACTTACGAGTATTTACTCTATTTTTGGCCTTTCCAATGGATTAATGTTTAAACATTTTTCACAAATTTTTTTGATGTTGTCATCCTTAATATTTAAATTTAATTTTTCCTAAATTTAGGGGTTTAAAATCTATTCAAAAATGTTCTTTATTTTTAATCCATAAAATAATTATATTTCCGAGAAAAAATCAAATATTATTACACCAAATGCCCAAATATCAACTGAAGTATCGTAGTTTTTAGATTCATTAGATTAGATTAATTCTGGAGCCATGTAACAAGGTGTGCCTATATTTATCGTATGCATAACATTCTTTTTTGATATTTTCGAAAGACCTAAATCACATATCTTCACCAAGTGTTAATTTTTTTCAATATGAATCAATATATTTTATGGTTTTAGATCTCTGTGAATTATATTAAATTACTAAAGCTCCCAAATACCAAAAGCAATCTTTATTATTAAAAAAATACTTAAAAAATCATATCTTTTATCTAATCTATTTTTAAATTTTTTCTTTGTTATTTTAGAAAACTTGCAAGATCTCCATTATTACAATAATCCATAATAATACAAGAATAATCTATAAAATCACCTTAGTAATTAAATTTTTCGTAGGTTCGAACTATATTATTGAGTTCGTATTTGCTTATTTGTCTTAATAATATTTTGAATAAATATACTCCATTATCTCTTATTCTTTTTCAGAGATTTCATCTTCTAATAACTTAAAAGCATATTCGCATTTATCTTCATCTTTAATTGCAAGATATACAACTCCATTAGCTCCTCTGCCTATTTGCTATTAAATTGTGTAGTTTTTGATTTATTTTTACATTTCTATTAGATAACAAATTAAATAATTAATATATTTGTGAAATAATTTCCTTATTAAGAGAATAGATTTCATAAAAAAAGTTAATTTAGGGTTATATAATATTTAATTAATTTCAAAAACATAAATTTAGGAATCAATTTTTCATAATTTACTTTATAATTTTAATAATTCTAATTGCAAATCATTTGTAATAGAATAATTATTATTTCAACTATATATTTTTTATCAACTTTCAAATGGGGAAAAAGAAATCAATTTAGAGCAGCTGAAAATATATCTGAAAATCATAAAATGGCAAAGTTAAGATAAACTAAAAATGATTTATTTGTTAAATAATTATATAAATTTTAATGTGCAAGGAATAAATATATTTATAATTTTTAAAATTGATTTTTTTCATATTATTATATTATAATTTCTTTCATTTTTTTTTTGGAATTTATAGGTAGACTGACATAGGAATTTTAATTTGTTATCTCAAAGCATTAAGTTCAATAAATTGAGGATGGACTTACATTTATTTAGGAGGCAAAAATTTTTAAAATGGTAAGGTTTTACACCATCCTCTAGGTAGAAATTAATTATGCACAATTTCTAAATTTTAAATTAAATTGTATTTTACTTTCTTATTATTCATATTTATATTAATCATGACAATCTAATTCTACAACACTTAGTTTTCGAGTAGAAGTATTGCTCCTTTTTCCTAAAATAGCAAAATATAATATAAAAATAGATACTTGGAGGTTCAATTACTTTTGTATCTTATGATATCACACTTGTTTTTCTAATATAACCATAAACTGGAGTGTGATTTTAGTGTTATTATTATTGTTCTGTATTCAAAATATTGTTAATAATAGGGGTATTACCACCATTATGACTACTAAGTCTATGAACAGGTGATTAATTAGAAGGAAGTGGTCTTAAAATATTAAATTATGAAGCAGTATTTAAAAATGGTATGGATTACTATGGTTAGATGAGATGTGGTTGAGATTATTACTATTACTAAAATTAAGTTAGAGATGCAAGTTAAATTTTCTTAGGAGATTCAAATTATTTATTCTCAGTAGGATGATTAATTAATTATTTAGGATTATTAGCAGTAGTAGATCTAGATCTCTGTTATAAATCAACTGAACTATTATTTTATTTTTTAGTAGTAATAAATTAAACTATCTTTTTGGTTTTTTTTTTATTTTGATTATTTCTTTTAATAATAATAAGTTTTCNGAGTTCGTATTTGCTTATTTGTCTTAATAATATTTTGAATAAATATACTCCATTATCTCTTATTCTTTTTCAGAGATTTCATCTTCTAATAACTTAAAAGCATATTCGCATTTATCTTCATCTTTAATTGCAAGATATACAACTCCATTAGCTCCTCTGCCTATTTGCTATTAAATTGTGTAGTTTTTGATTTATTTTTACATTTCTATTAGATAACAAATTAAATAATTAATATATTTGTGAAATAATTTCCTTATTAAGAGAATAGATTTCATAAAAAAAGTTAATTTAGGGTTATATAATATTTAATTAATTTCAAAAACATAAATTTAGGAATCAATTTTTCATAATTTACTTTATAATTTTAATAATTCTAATTGCAAATCATTTGTAATAGAATAATTATTATTTCAACTATATATTTTTTATCAACTTTCAAATGGGGAAAAAGAAATCAATTTAGAGCAGCTGAAAATATATCTGAAAATCATAAAATGGCAAAGTTAAGATAAACTAAAAATGATTTATTTGTTAAATAATTATATAAATTTTAATGTGCAAGGAATAAATATATTTATAATTTTTAAAATTGATTTTTTTCATATTATTATATTATAATTTCTTTCATTTTTTTTTTGGAATTTATAGGTAGACTGACATAGGAATTTTAATTTGTTATCTCAAAGCATTAAGTTCAATAAATTGAGGATGGACTTACATTTATTTAGGAGGCAAAAATTTTTAAAATGGTAAGGTTTTACACCATCCTCTAGGTAGAAATTAATTATGCACAATTTCTAAATTTTAAATTAAATTGTATTTTACTTTCTTATTATTCATATTTATATTAATCATGACAATCTAATTCTACAACACTTAGTTTTCGAGTAGAAGTATTGCTCCTTTTTCCTAAAATAGCAAAATATAATATAAAAATAGATACTTGGAGGTTCAATTACTTTTGTATCTTATGATATCACACTTGTTTTTCTAATATAACCATAAACTGGAGTGTGATTTTAGTGTTATTATTATTGTTCTGTATTCAAAATATTGTTAATAATAGGGGTATTACCACCATTATGACTACTAAGTCTATGAACAGGTGATTAATTAGAAGGAAGTGGTCTTAAAATATTAAATTATGAAGCAGTATTTAAAAATGGTATGGATTACTATGGTTAGATGAGATGTGGTTGAGATTATTACTATTACTAAAATTAAGTTAGAGATGCAAGTTAAATTTTCTTAGGAGATTCAAATTATTTATTCTCAGTAGGATGATTAATTAATTATTTAGGATTATTAGCAGTAGTAGATCTAGATCTCTGTTATAAATCAACTGAACTATTATTTTATTTTTTAGTAGTAATAAATTAAACTATCTTTTTGGTTTTTTTTTTATTTTGATTATTTCTTTTAATAATAATAAGTTTTCCGCTATTAGATTCAGTATAATCTTAAACATCTTAAATGCTTTATTAGGAAACAGATCGTTAAGAGCCTTCAGTTTATTAATTATTATTAATAGAATTATATTAATTAAGGATATTTTCATCTACAATTTAACTATTGCAAGGTTAATCGATATAAGAATCATGTTAATTTCGAGATGGATCAATTAATCTTTTAAGTATGCTTTAATATTTAGGTGTTTCAACTCTGTGATTATGATTATGTTATCTTGATTTAATTTATGCATGTTCAGCCATCATTTCTTTAACATAAGATTTATCTAATAGACTTTATGATTATTATTATTATTAATGAGCATATGATATTTTATTACACTATTATAAATAATAATATAAATATATACTTATTCTAAATAAGTTGTATCAATTTTTTAAGTATTAACACATCTCCAATAATCTTTAGACATCATTCTAATTACCATTAAAGCTTTAATGATTCTGGTAACTCTCTCTCTCATAGAAAAAGACTTATACATTTCAGGTAGAGAGAGTGGTATTGGATCATTAATCTTACCTGTAATCCATGGATGATGTAAAATTTAATGTGCATTATATCTGTGCATAGGATCTTCTGCCACACATTTCAAGAAAAGATTCTTAGCTAATTAATCAAAACCATCAGGGAAATACCATTATGGATCTTATAAATGTTCATAAAGTTTTTGTCTATATTCATCAGCTGTTTATCCTTATACATATAATGGATGTTTTCCACCTGTACATACCATATATAATATAATTCCACAACTCCAAATATCGACTGGCTATTTATTGATTCAAATTACTATTACTTTAGAATAATGTTTATTTGTAAAGAATTCTGGAGCCATATAAATTAATGTACCACATTAACCACTAATGAGAAGCTAAGATCTTGTAGACAATCCAAAATCCACTATTTTCAAAGTTGTCATATCGTTAGGATCTTCCAACAAAAGGTTCTCTAGTATACATACAATCCTCACCTCAGGTTTAATGTCTCTATGAACTACACCTCTCTCATGTATAAATGCTACTGTCTTGAATAGTGTTTCCATTAATTATCTCTTCTATTCATAACTCAATTCAAGTTTATCTGTAAATAACCTTTTTAATTGACCATATTTCACTAAAGCCATCTCTATCAACAATCTTGTATCTGTCTCATGTACTCTCTTAAACTAAACTATATTCCCATGCTTCATTTCACTTAAAATACTAGCTTCTGCTAATATTTCAGAATAACTTTTTCTACATTCCCTTTTTGGCACTATTTTTACTGCTACTCTTTCACCTTTTATATTCTTTGCCTATACTACTTTACCAAATCCACCTGAACCCAAAAATTACTCAAATTCATAAAAATCACTAAATTTATTTGCTACATCTCCACTATCAAGTTCATTCATTTAAAATTAATTATATATTCAAATATTTCATTTATCAACTCCTTTCTAAATCTTCCATTATAATTCAATCTTTTACATCCAGCTAATATACCACTATACATTAATTTCCTTTTTTATTTTTAATACTCCTTTGTTATTCTCCCAAAATATTACTCTTTTGAATTCTATTCATCCTCTTATAATATTAAATTTTAAAAATTGTTGATATTTATAAATTTTACTGGATTACTATATATTAATGTTACAACATCCTAATAATTATAATTCAAATTATCCTCATTAGTCTCTAATAAAGTAATATAATTTAAATAAGGATTATATATTGATGTTATTATTTGATAATTAAAAGTATATATATCTAAAACATTTACTATTTTATTATTTCTTATATTTAATTCCAAAATATTCAAATTTGTTAACTATTAAAATGATCTATATATTTTATTCAATAAAATATCATTTATCACTAATTTATCATTTTATAAATCTAGCTAATATTGATAATAGAAAATACTTATAATTTGACTAATTTTTGTAATTCACTTATTTAATTGAATAAAAAATAGTAACTAACTGGTTTTAAAATCATTTAATTTTGAATGATAAATTAAAGCTATTTGATCTCCTTAAAATCAACTATTGTTTTTAATAATATGTCCAAATTAGGTTCATCACATTGAATTCTATCAAAATTTATAATCATTTTTTTTAATGATTTCCTTAGCTACCATTCTTTTGACAAAAAGTCAAACAATTTACCAAAATTAATAAATTTTTTATCTTCACTATCTACTGTCTCTATAAATTGTAATTAAACAATTTAAGGATTAATTTTCCAAGAAAGATTTATACAAATTAGTTATTCCTTTTCTTTATAAATCTCTAAAAATATTTATTTAAAATACTTGTTATTATTCTCATTTATTTATAATCATTTGTCGTCCTATCACAAGTTGGATTATTCTGAATAACAAATTCCTATGTATTCAACCCTCTTATCTACTCCAAAAAAAGGTTTAATAAATAACTTTATTTCCATTTTGTATTATCTAAATCTACATTAGTTCCATATAAACGTAGATTATTTAATGTTATACTGAGTTAAGAATTTATCAATTTGCTATACCCTTCATTATTTGTTTATATAAATCTGCTATCTAGTATTCTAAGATTTGGAAAATTTTAAGCATTCAATCCCATTTCATCCAAATTATTTATTTTATTACACCATTAAATAACAAATGTTTCTAATAATGGCCATTTTATTTTAGATAAATAATAAATACCCTAATTATCAATTTTAGTATGACTTAAATCTAAATACTTAATTATTTAGTCTCCTTGAAATAAATATTCTAAAGAACAAGATGTCATTGATTAACAATTTAAAGTCAAAATCGAGAGTTTCTTAAAACATGCTGATAGACCTCCCTTTTTTTATAATAATTCAAATTTAGAATCTGGGATATCAATACTAACCAATTTTAATTCTACTAAACCACTCAAATCAAATTTCACTAAGTTTTTAATAATTTTTGGATGAGGATTTTTAATATTTTCTAAAGCTATTTTTCTTAAATTTTTGTTATTGTATCTCAAAGATTGTTTAAAATCTTTATAATCTATTAAATTTGAGTAAAAAATATCATTCTAACATTTTGATATATAAATTACTAAATTGTGCAATGATTTCGTATTTTAAACACCCTATTAATTTTGATTTTTCACACTATATTTCATTTATTTTTCCTCATCTTCTTTTTGAGATTGTCCTGATAGAATTGAATCAAATAAACTTATCTATCTAGTTTCTGTCGTTCTTCTCATTTTATAATATTTTTTTAATAAATTAATAATAATATTTTTTTGTTAACAGAACTTAAATAATAGATTTATTTAAGTAATAAAAAAATAAACTTTTACCTAGTTGATTTTAATAACAATATTATTCTAGCAATAATCTTATTTATATCTAAACAATATTGGCTTTGTTTAGATGAATAATTTAAGAAAATCAATTAAAAATATATAATTATAGATAAGAAGTAGGAATTCAAAATTGCTAATATACTGAAATTCTAGTAATTCAGAGATTAGTTTTTCAAAAAATTTCGGATAAAACTTAATTAATTTATAAGTAATTAAAAATTTAATTATATTTATGTAGACAGCATTAGTATATTATCGAACTTTATTTTAATGAAGAGCATTTTTTTTGAAAAGAGGGGAAAGATTATTAATTTTTTAAATCTCGATATATCAGTAAAGTGAGTTTTTATTTGAAAATAAATATAAATTCAAGAGAAATTGATAAAGCAATTTAGTTTACATGTAAAAGAAAATTTATTACTATATTAAGGACATATTGAGTGATTGAATAATTATTAAAAAGTGTGAAACTTTTAAGAAAAATATTGATAAAATGCAGATAAGGAGAGATTTAAAATCAGATAAAAAAATTGATATAAAATTAGAAATTAAAGATGATAAATGATTATCTCTTTGATTCTTTTACAAGAAATAATTAAAATCTGACTAAAATAATACTCTGTCATCAGTTAGCATAGTTGAGAAAGAAAAATATTTCAAAAATAGTTTAATAATTTATAAAAAAGCAAGGATATAGTGAAGCATTTCTTAATGATAATTTATTAAACAATATTTTGGAGATAGTATTGATAATTGTGTATAAGATTTTGGAATTAAATTATAAATAATTTATATTTAATATTCTTATGACAACGTAAATAAAAAAGCTATCGAAATTAGATCATACAGTACCAATATTTTCACCTCGCTCAACTTATAAACAGATTTTACATGTAGATGAAACATTATTAGCTGATTTAACTCTTAATTTTGATCCATTTACGATTAATGTTTTGAGAACTGAATTTTTAATGAGACAGGGATCAATGGAAGTCACAGAATTCATTTTGGTTGTGAAGGAGCATTTATTAAGTTGGCAATTAGAAATATCAAACAGAGATATAAAATTGATTAGGTAATTTATATAATAATAAGATAGATAACTGGTGAATCTATTTGAAGAGATTGATTTAAATGGTAATGGAAAATTGGAATGGGAAGAATTTACTAATTATATAATAGAAAAAGCAACTGTATTAAATAATATTAAGTCTAAATAAGATGAAATAAAGCTTTATACAAAATCAAATATGAAACCATTTAAGAAATTCACTCAAATAATTACTAGAGTAATTTACATAAAGGAAATAGATAAAATAGCATTTTTTGAAGAAGGAAGTGATGAAATTCAATTTATGACACCTGATGGTGGATTTGGATTGAAACCTTTAAAAATTGTTCCAATAAGTGATAAAGTTGTGACAACCCAAGCAAAAAAAGATAAGGATAAACAAAATGTATATAAAACTAATTAAGAATTAGTTTATCATAGTCAAGAAAGAAGATACTATCGAAAAAAAAACAAAAATTTTGACAATGTTATATATTGATGATCCAAAGTATTAAGTATTGTTGACATCAACTCATGATGGTTATGTTAGAGGTTGGAGATATTAATCTTCAGGATTTGTTTTAGCAAATTAACCTGATAATGATGAAGAGATGATTGAACATCATTTTAATAATGACATATATAGTATGACTTGGGATGGGATTAATGAAATTTTATATTGTGGATAGAAAGAAGGTTAAATTAATATTTGGAATTTAAAAACTGATACAGAAACATAATTATAAAGTGAAGCTGGTCATACTGATGTAGTCATGGATATGATAGCTATGCCAAAATTATAATTTATGGCATCAGCTAGTTTAGATGGTAATCTAATTTTATGGAATACTTTATATAATAAGAGAGAACGTACATATAAAGAACATACAAGAGGAATTGTGTCATTAGCATTTAATGAAAGTTTAATCTTATTATTTTCTGCTGGTTTTGATCACAATTTGTGTGTTTGGAATCCATATATAGAAAGCTTAATATTTAAAATCCAAGGTCATAGTAGTCCAGTTATTGGAGTAGTAGTAATAGAAGGAACTTCATAGATAGTTTCTTTAGATTAAGAAGGTAGTGTAAAAGTTTGGGATACAAAAAAATTTAATTGTGTTTAATAATTTAGTGTAGAGACTTAAGATGAAAAACATAAATTTAATCCTTCTAGTCTATGTTACATACCTAAACCTTTAAAACTAATATTTGGAGGTAGATCAATATATTCTTATGAATATGACAAAAATTATAATCCTAATTCAGTAGATGATTATGTTGCTGTATGTTGTAAGTTTATTGAAAATTAGATGGCCTTCTTTACACCAGCAGGAACTAAAATAAAAATATGGAATGCTTTAACAGGAGATGTTAAGAAAATTTATAGTGATATTACTACAACAGAAATTACAGCATTTAAATTAGATAATTTAGATAAAAGATTTATAATAGGAGATAGTAGTGGAACTGTTGCATTATTTAATGTAATAAATGGTGCAAAAATAAAAAATTTACCAAAACATTCTGGTGAAGTTGTTGCTATTGTTCATGCATCAGATATTGGAGCATTCTTTACAGGATCTATGGATAATAATGTATTTATGACTTTAGATAATGAATTTGGAGAAAGTGAATTATTGCGTACTTTTATTATTTAAGATGGTTAATTAACATATTTAAGCTATGACCCAGCAATGAAACATCTATTAGCTGGAACTAATTCTGGTTAAATTAGATTTTATGAAACTGATACTAATAAATTACATGGTGTAGCTAATGAATTTAAATAAGGAGAAGAAATCACATCTATTAATTTAATTAAAGGAATTCCATTTCTTTTTGTTACTAATAGTCAAGGAAGAATTTCAATTATGTCTATGCCCCCTGTTTTACACAGATTTGTCAAAATATATACTTTTACAAATATAGATCCTGAAATTCCAAGTTAATTATTAGGAATATCTAATGCAGTTTTCAGTTAAGAAAAAAAAGTACTCTTTTTAAGTGATGATAAAGGATTTATTAAATGCTTTGAAGTTGATTGGCTTGTAGATTTTTTAATTAATGTAGTCAATGAAAAAGATAAAGAGGATGCTGCTACTAAAAGAATGAAAGGAATTAAAACTGGATCTACTTAAAATGCAAGATAAATGTTAGCATTACCTAAAGTACCTTAAAAAGAAGTTAAAATGAAATGGATTACTAGAGCCCATTATGAAGTTATTAAATCTTTAGAATATGTAGAAAAAGAAAATTTTCTAATTACAACCGCTTTTGATAAAAAAGTTAAATTATGGGATGCTGAAACAGGTAAATTTATTGATTCATTTTAATAAAATTATGATCGTAAAGAACCTAGACCCATTGCTCTTAAAAGAAGTGGAACTGAAGAAATATATAATTCTGATCTAAATGAAAGAATTGATCTCAAATACACTTAATTATTATTATAATTATAATAAGATGAATAAAATGGATAAATACCTTAAATCTAAGTTTTAGACGAAAAAATTTCAGATCCTCTTGGATTAACTAAATCTCCTTAAGAAGAATTTAATCCTTTCTTTTATTTAGAAAAAATAGATTAATCTAAATTGACTACTTTAAAGAGTAATCCTGAATGGAAATTAGAAATAGGATTCAAAGAATATTATGAAAAATACGAATAAAAAATTAAGACTTTATTTGATTAGGTCAAAGTTAAAGAAAAAGAAGTACATGAAAAATAAGTTAAATAAGGAATTCATAATAGGCATTTTAAAGTTTAAAACTATTCGACCGATGATGCAAAATAATTTGATTCTAATCATAAACCAATATTAAAAGATGACGAAGGAAATAATAATCATTCTCATTAATAAGGCTAATAGTAATTCAATTAAAAACTGAAACCAGAATAAGTACTGTAAAAACACAAAGTTTAATAAAAAGATTAACATTAAATGGCATAAGGAGGAAACCAATAAATTAATTTTGATAGTATAACTAATTAAGGGGAAATTGTTAAAGAACTAAAATAACAATAGTAAGATTTACAGGAAAACTTGAAACATGGAATCAAAGTAAGTATTTCAACTCCTTAAATTAAATCTATTTAAGTTCCTCCACTTGCAAAGGCTGGCACCCAGAAAAAGTCTAAAAAAGTTGATCCTCAATTATTTGAAAAATTGTATAGATAAAATTTGAGAAGCAAAGTACTCTTTAACTCAGATCCTGACGTCTTTTTATCAGAAGTAAGTTATTATATTTAATTTTTAAGGCTGAATGTAATGCTGCATACAAATTGGCTGCTGCATTAGCAAATTATGATATTACAGATGAAAGATCATTAAAGTTCGCAGAAATCAAATGCAGATCAAAAGTCAAATTGCCAAGATTATAATGAACATATCAATTTACATAATAAGTTAACTTTATATTA